>JWHW01008702.1:221550-235947 GCA_000931545.1 Papilio glaucus
GGCTCGCTTATTGTTAGTTTATTACTCATGGGAAGATTGTTGCTGTGGGATGTGGCCGGGGGCAGAACGTGACAAAATTTGCGGAAGTAAACGTTTCGTTTATGCACACACATTTACCATGTTTATATTGTTTTATAGACTGTTTGTTGTTGTAACTTTATAAAAATGTTTCTTTATTGTTAAACTACCGGCTGCGGCTTCGCATACGTTGCAGAGTATATACGCGAATATTGACACGCACACGTACGTGCCTTCGGTCTCACAAGATGTAAAAATCGCAAGTACTGCGTGTGGATACTACGTGACCATCGCCATTGATCGACATCCAAAACAGAGAAGAAACGAATGAGTTGCTAGAGTTGATGAGTTCCGAAAAGTCGAAATGCCTCTTCTAAATAAATACCTCTTCTTCACGCCTCCATTCTGTACCTTGGTGGATCTCTCCAGTCAATCCCGGTAGATAACTCATACAGAAGAGAATTATATAAGGTTTTTGAAATTATTGTATTAAATACATTTGGATTAAAATTTTAGAGACACAATAAGAAAACAAAGGCATAACTTTTTTTAGACAGACCAGAGTCACCAGTAGAGAGGTCGCAGCACGGAGCGTGTGGGGACAAAGGGCGCACGACGGACGCCACGCGGCCGCCACGCGCACGACGCTCTGATGGCCACCGGAAAATTGACGCACATCGAACCACACTAAGAACGCATGGAGTCGACAATATCGCTTATACCTATATAAAGACCAACTTTACAAATTATTTTAATCTTCTTTTTTTGCGTTTGTTCAGATGAGGGAGGTGCCAATTTTAATACTCTTCCCATCCTATCCTTATTAGGAAAAGGATTGGCTAGGGAGGAATTGGAAAAGCCATATCACTTTTTTTGTCTAATCCTTCCATTGGCTTAAGGCAGAGGACTGCGACTCATTTGCTTGTTGTGGTTGCCTATGGGCAGCGGTCACTTAAAATCAGGTGAACCTTATGCTCGTTTGCCACCTTCTTCCATAAAAAAAATCATTAATTCAATGTTCATTAGCTTGAGCAAGGAAACCCATTTACAAACTCGCTATTTTGCAAGCTCTTGTGCCGTGGTCTACGAAACCAAACGTTGTGGCGTACATTGGTATAAAGTGGGTTGGATTAATTGATCCCAAGATGAAATGCGTAACACAAAATTGAGCTGGCGAATAACGATGGCCGTGCACTGTAGCTCCCATCTGCCTCAAAGTTTGGAATCACAATAAGTAAGTTGAAATCAAGCATTGTACTGAAAACTTTTAAATAATGACTTCTACTGGTTCTGTTTTGCCAAAAAAAACTAATTGTATATGTTAATTTATCGACAAAAGCAATCTCCAAATGTAACATGAAAAAAGAAACGTGATAATTTTTATCTATTAACAAAATAACACTAAAACAAGAACAAATAAATAAAAAGTAACAAAAAAAACCGCTGCTCCATGTATGTCGCTGTTGGCACTTCTACATCTTCCATTTACGTACGTTTGATTCGATTCTGATTTCGTCAAAGGCATCGTAAAACAGTGGACGGCCGTGCAATTGTTTTTATACAATTTACTCGCACACTTTGCTCACGGACGTTGCGAGCGAGCCGTTTCCGTTTGATTTGCGAGTGACACATTCTTGTTGTTATTTTTTTATCTGTTGTATTCTGTTGTGTTATTCTCGTGTTATCTGTTTTTGTTTGGGTCGACGGGAGCGTGTCGGAGTTTTGATAGATGTCAAATTTACATTATAATGACGTACAAGTTTGAATGTTACGTGAGAATGTGTTTGAAATTGTTTAGGGTTTCTTTTAATATTATCTTTATAAACACAATTGTGAAAAAATATATTGATTATCAGCATCAACAATTGATACACATTCAAAAAAAAGTTAAATATTCTTCCAATGCGTCCTCATTTAATGCTATTAAAGATAAAGAAAGAAAATTAGAAAATATTTTAAAATGAGAATGTATTTTATTTGAAACACCTTAGGTAAATTTTTATTTGGTAATTTTAGTATCAATACTGGCAGCATTAATTAATGTCACATTGTGTTGAATTGCATACTGCGTTCCTTATTTCCTAATTAAATAAAGATAATTTTAAATGGAGTGAAGAAAGCAGACCTAAGAAATACATATTTAAGCAAGTGATACTAATATTGTATCAATATATCTTTCAGATCAGATCATTTAAACGCTTACATCGAATTTTCATTATTTCAGATAGAAAAAAACGCAAATAAAAGACAAAAGAAGACATTAATTTCGTTTATTTGTTAAATAGAGGACATATAAAAGATTCAGCCACGCCACTCTCCTGATTGTTCGCCACTCGCCGAAATTCATTAAAGCCGCCACGCATCGCTGCTCCGAAGTCGCCCCAAACGCGATCCAATAATTACATACGTTTTAACCCGCAGCCACCCTTTTGATATTTGAATATGGTTTCATTTCAATTGACTTAACTGGAGTAACTAATGCTGCTGCAGCATCGCAACTAGTTTTCAACCCTACGTAAAGGATATAAGGTTAAATATTCAATGAAAGTCATTTGTTTCTAAGGTCGACTTTTCGCTCATATTGAATTAGAGTAAAAAATTATCAAATAAATTTGATTCTTTAAGCGTAACTCTATTTGCAGTATTGTCACCACCACTTAAGTGGCCACATGTCGCCTGGAGGGCTTTTGGAATCATTGTTGTAATTTTTAAAGAATGTTGCAGTTTTATTACACGCCACCACTTAATAAGTTAATGAAATATTGTTTTGCGTTCTTTGAACATTCTACTATATCTATACTTATAATAAATGCGAAAGTTTATATGTATGAATGTATGGATGTTTGTTATTCTTTCATGCCAAAACGGCTGAACGGATCTGGATGAAATTTCGCTAAGTTTGGAATATCACACAGGTCACTTTGTATCCAGAAAAAATGTGCATTTCCCGTGGGATACATTTTTTTGTATGTACAGGTGCATATCTACGTATGTAAAAGGCGATGTGTGTATGTATGTTCCTTATAAATTCCGAAAGGCCAACCCAGGCGAAGCCGGGGTGGATCACTAGTCAAACGGAATTTTATTAATAAATATTATAATAATTTAATTAATTATATGTAAGAGTGATTGTTTATTGATATCATAAATAATCTTGATTAAGTAAATAAATAAATATGCGCTCGAGCCCGTAACCAAGAGGAGTAGGCAGAGACCTGGATTTCCATTTAGCGCGATCCTAGTATACCTTTCTCGCTTCTTCTACATACATAAATTTACGCATACATGCTCGTCGGTTATGGGTGCTCCTTATATCGCCCTTTTTTGATTAAGTAATCGTCACTATTTTAGTGCCTTTTTATATTGAATAAACTACAATATTGCTAGCTCTTTTCGGGTATAGTTACTTTTTTAGTAGGTATATATATAACGACTTAAAAAAATCCACAGTAGCATGCATTATTCAAACGAGGCGCAATATCTGCATGTCAAGATTATATATAACTTGGAAAAGCGTCAGATTATTTATTTTCATTGCAACATCACTTTAACTCGTCAGCTTTTAAGACAGCTAAGATTATAATAAAGAATTACATTTCTGTGTTTTTTACTTCAATTGTGATTAAAATTTTCAAAGACTAATAATTAATTATGCTAGTGATGACATAAAAAGGTTGCTTAAGCATTTCAATAATGACCATTCTTTTATCGACACATAAAACCTCTTTTCCTGGGATTCCAAAGCGAATAAATCCTCTATCAGTTTAATAGCTTTTAAAACTCGGAACGGGTGCAAACTCTTCGTGGTATTTGTTTAATGGACATCGGGCAAACCGCGAAATGTCCGGACATGGAACAAAACTTAAAATAATTGGTCCGCAACACGCTCCGCCCGTCACCATCGACTATGTGCAAGCTACGTAGTTTTGATACTTTTGTGTAAAAAGTGTAATTAAAACTCCAATTCTATATATAATTTACACAAATTCTTTAAATAATTTGTGCCATCTCCTACCCATATATTTAATTTAATATACCTACGTGCATCCGTCGTCTGCTTACGAATCTCTAGTAACGCGATGTTTACGTAAGTTAAGGGTTTTTTGCTTTTCATATTTGTACAAATAGGCAATTCTCAAATTATTTTGAAGACATAAGATTATCTGTGTGTGATTGATCCACTATCATGAATGACTAATTTAGTTCTTCTGTACCTAGCATAAGGCATTTACGCAAAAAAAAATTAAAACATCGTAATGAGTTCCTGGCGGAAGTATTAAAAGTACCAAGATGTAGCAGTCAATGTTTAAGGATGTCGGAAAGAGTTACACGGCTATCGTCCGGTAGACGTGCACAAGTCATTAACTAATACAAATAAATTAGATTTACGGCAAAAAATGGCGGATCGGGCGCGCACGGTAATACCACCCGAGGGACGGTGATGAAATGGTTCGCGAACTGCTGATACAGGATGTAGTTTTAATGTTAATACGGAAAATTTACGTGTATTTTTTTTTTAAAACTTACATTTATCTTTAATACCAGAGATTACTTTATAAATGTTAGCCATTGGTTTTTGGTAGTATGTAGGGCCGATCGAGAGAACGGGGTATAAATGACTGGATAAATTTTAAAATGGAACAAAAATCTTTTTTGGAAATTAGAGTATTTAGTTAAAAATGGGTTTAAATATTGTAAAATAAAAATATACGATCTCACGCCGAAGGTCGCTTAAGCAAGTATCGGATAAGGTGCCTACTTCGCAAAAATATTGTATTCCTAGCAAATGTAACACGAGTCCAGAAAAAAATAAGAATAAATAAACATAAGCAAATGTAAATGTAATAAGCAAAATAATAAAATATAAGCAATAACAAATACAAGCAAATGTTGTGATATTAAAAAATATTAATTTAAATGTAAGCAGAATGAAGCCATGGAATGTAAAGAACAATTACATTCCATTCTATTACATACAAAACATATATCAGCTCAGATATAAATTTTCACAAACTTCGTATTTTCAATTTCATACGTCCACAGCCCCGTAGTCTGTAGTCACGTTATCCAATTATTTATTTAGTGAAAACCAACGGAGCTTGCGTCGAGCAAAACAAACAGGAATACTAGCTAAGCTGGCATTTAATTAACTTGTTACGAAAATGTTCGGGAAATTTCATCCGATTCTATTTCACAATGCCATTTGGATGTTTGCAGGTGCTTTCAGAAAATTCGCCATTACTTGTTAGAGGTACAATATTAATATATTTACTGGCTAAGTAACATCCTGTAGTTTTCAATTCACCTAGTTTTAGACCTCTCATTAACGGTCTTAATATTTTTAAGCAAAGAGATTATAAAAATCAATTGAAATTAATATAATCAACTATAAGATAAGATAGAGGAACAACTCGAAGTAGTACTTGTTTGTAGGTTTTGCAGGTCATATATTTTTTGCAACCACGTCATAAAAATCAAAAGTAAAGTATAAATTATTTCGTTATTAGTGCTTGATATATATAGGTATTTCGTACTGCAATCACATGAATGTAAGAAAGCAATTCTAACTGAATACCTCACTTTATAATCAACCTGTACTTTATTAGTTCTCAGCGACACCAGCCCCGGCCTTTGCTCGATCTAATTACGCTAAGTGCTTTTCTCTCTCCGGTTAAGCTATAAACATTAAATTTGTGGTACAAGTAAGCAGATGGTGGTGTTTATGCAAAAGTATCAAGACTATTTTTGAGTTCTTTTGAGAATAATGCTTATACAGCAGCGCTAGTGGGCACACAAGATGGACTGAATGTCTCATGATGGTTGGGGATGTCCACTTGATGAGGTAACGACGCGATAAATTGCTTATTTTTATGGCATGTTCCTTGGGATGCCTCGTAGTTTTTGTTTTTTGACTAGCGATGAATATTCTTACACACGAACATATGTTACAGGCATACGGCCTACTTAGAAATTGCCAAATGTTTCTTGCCACTTTTAGAAAACGCTTTCGCTTATAAATTACATAGAATAATATCAGTTCTCGTTGGTTCATCGATGCATTTGAGGTCATATAATTTGCACCCGTATTGTGCGGAGTGGACAGAAGGGCTGTACCCCGTGTTCCACCAGATACACGCTTAAACTAATTAATTTTATAATAATTAAATTTAAAGTGATTATTAATTTATCATTTTTGCGGAAAATGCACAAAAGTACACAGCATTTATTTTTCTGCTTTTTCATATGAGGAGCGACAGATCTTTCATATTTTTGTGAAAATTTCTTGTTCTTGTACCATAGCTAAAAACTTCGAAGGAAGTGTATTTCAGGCATCAATAAAATTTATTTCCTTACTTCCTTATGACTTTCAATATAACAATTATTAGGCAGAGGTACCAAAGAAAACGTTACATTTTCTCCAGCAGTCAAAATTTCAGCGCTGTTTCAAAATTTAAGTGCATGTTATTTTTTGATTTTGAACTTTTCTTGCTTACTAAAATAATATAATTGAGACTTTTGATAGAAATTTAAAAATATGATTTATATTCTGACTCATATAGTTTTAAACAAATTCATAGTATGAATGGCAACAAATTACTATGCACTGTTCCATCCCTTCGTCATCGGTTGACGGTAGAACAATTACTCATCAAGTAATATCGCAATAATTCGAGCTAGTTATTTCACCATTTGTGCCTCATCACAGCTATTCATTTTCATTACCGGTCACGCGATATTCAGTTTTCATTTAATTATATTGCCAGGACATTCGTATTCACTAAACGGCTAATTCGTATTCACTAAAAATTCAGACGGAATTTATTTGCAAATGAACAAAAAAATGACAACTTTTTGGATCTATGGTCATTAAAATCCTGAACGGCACGAACAATTTTTTAAGTAAAAACTTCAAGTCGCGTTAAATGGTATTTGGTAGGGGAAAATCTTAGAGGTTCACGTGAACGACATGTAACACGCGTCAGCAACATGCTTATTTGAATTTGGAACAGTTTCGACTAACTTTTTTTCATTTATTTTTCTTGTATTCCATTTTGAATTTTATTATTAAGATACAAAGGCTTATTTTTGTTGATTATCTATTTGTTTTTGAACTATTGTCGCGCCTTCCTAACTGCTTAGTTTTCACCTCGGCAGTTCTTATTACTACCTGTGTTTATTTTCCTTCTTGATTTTCTTAGTATATCAAGGTGACTAGTTATTTTTGTATTTAGCTGCTATTTGGTTAATTGTGGAACTACAACTGATACATTTAGCTTCGTTACGTGTTAACATATCATACGACTCTTGATAAGGAGCAAATAAGGAAGTTGTTCACTAGGTCAGTTCGCAAGAGAAGTTGCAGTTCTCTGCACCTTTGTCTTAGCTTAGCTATTAAAGATTTGCAATTGACATGTCCATTGTATCATTTCTTGCTGCTTCTACATCCATACATAAATACACACTAATAACTCCTTAAGTAACATTTTGTGGTATTGATCGGTGGAACTCGACAGTATAGTACTCCCAAAGTTATGCCACCGTCTTCTTGTTAACATTTTCTTCACAGTTTCTTAACAATAACAAATATTGGCCATTTCCCCGTGCTGTTTTAATTATCTTTTACAGCTCTAATATGTACTACACTTCGATGTTATGAATTTCATTGAACACAGATGCTACAACAGTAATTGATACCTAAAGAGTCCGCCCGTGTGTTATTATCAAAACGGTAGCTAATTTCAAAACAATCAACTAATAAATTAATAATACACTTATGCCTCCCTAACATCGACCATGCTAAATATTCATTTCCAAATATTTTTATAAATTTATACCTTAACAGTAGACAATAAATTCTATTTTATTTTGTATCACTTTTGTAACATTAGCTGTGATCATCCAGCATCTGTCACAATGACATTTGTCACGTGATCAAATTAAATGGACGCTGTTAGAACAATTTCTCCTGTGGGCCGTAATTATAGAATCAAAAATAGATTTAAAATAAAACGTTTGTAATGACATTTTGAAATAAGTTGATTGCGTTGGTAAGGTTGTTGAGTGATTTTTTAATGTTTCAAATAGAAGGTAATTTAATGTTGCGGTTCTAATATTTTCTTACTATCGTATCATTATTTTATTGGACGGGATTAAGTAATTCGTTTTTTATTTAAATAACAATTTGATTATCAAAGGGAGATCATTTGAAGTAACAACGAAACAGGTAATGGATATATTCTCTCTTACTCTCTTTTCGGGAAAAGGTACAAGACCACGGGAGAAATCCCCGTTGAGATGGACGGATCAAGCGAAGGCTGCGGTGGGTGCTACCGTACATGAATGTGCCCAATTAACGGTCAGCAGGCAGAGGTGCTGGAACGTCGAGCGGCCGGTACTGTTTGTTGCCCAATCTACCGGAGCGTGATAACCACGACCACTTTGACAAGAGTTAAGCGACCAAGAAGAAGACGCTCTTATCAGGTAGAAGACTCCCGCCTTCGTCCAGTAGTGGACGTTTTTGATCGCCACAAAAATCGGTCCCCTGCTCCATCTAGTGGACGATATATTAATAGTCTTCAATCCAGTACAAGGAATTTATTCGCTGCGAATAACTCAACGCACTAAGTGATTGACCATGTAAGCCTGAGGTCAACTTAAATTTGATTACAAATATTAAAGCAAGTTTATATTCTTCAACAGCGTTGGCCAGACTTAGGTTGGCATAACTCACTTGTCATTTTACATTACATATTATCTGACATATAATATACGTCATGATCAAAAATAACCGATGAGATTATAAATTCCTTATGCCGGATTTTGTACTACAAAGCTTTTATAAAAGATATCGCAAACGAGTAAATTTGAATAAAATAGATTTAATAATAATTCCCTTTGTTATAACGATAACTAAACAACTTTGTAATATTACCAATTTACTTGGCAATTTCATACTCATCCGGAGGCACGTAGAACAAATTCAATTAGGTCTTGTCACCAGTACAAATACACGGTACCGTCGTGTCTGTTTGCTCGGCAAACCTACTTAATCGTGATCTTTGTTCCGCGATAACGAGTTGGTTCGCTGAAGAAATATTTTTTCAGAAGAGATTTAAGAGCGGTAAGTGTTAGGGTCAATTATCTAAACACTTGATCCATTTTTATGCTTATTGGTGACTGTATTTGAAATTTAAAGGCGTGGGTGTTATGTATGAATACATTTTTCGGATGTATTTTATGATTAAGGTTGACAACTAAGATGTGAAACATTAATATTGTAACTTAATTTTTTCAAGATGAATTTATTCTATCTCTCTTACCTTTACTTAACTTCTTTCACATAATTATGCAATACCTTTTATAATGTGGATATTAACTAGTAACTTCTATCCGTCTGTGATCTAAAACATTTGCCCTTTTACAATATTTTGAACCAGAGCAGTGCGACAAAGCTGCACGCATTTAATATTACTAAGATATCGTGAATTACATGTTAAGGATTCGTGTAGCTTATTGGAGCTAATTGAACAGATGTCGTCTCATTTGGAGCGCGAAAATTAATCCCAAATACAGTTGTTGGCCGCGGTAATCCCTCTCGTGAGCGATCACTTGTCACTCGAAACCACTCATGCGCTGCAATCTCGAATGAAACACGTATCTTTAAGCGCTTTTTAAGCTTTAAAACTTAAATTGAAGGAAGGCCTAATTTAATATTTATATTTTATTTAAGCTCTCTACAGAGTTCAATGTTTAAATTATTGTTGAAGCTCGGATGTAGTCACAACTAAGTTCGTAGTGAAAAAATTCCTAGTGTCACAAGCGTCAATTTGATGAGAAGAATATATATTAAGTTGTATGAATTATATTTGTTTTATATAGCATTAATAATGTGAAGACCTTATAAGGAAAGAGATTTTACAAAGATAAAATCAGAATTAAATTTAACATTTATTTAATATTATTATGAATCACTTAAAGCGCTTTATTGCAACTAAATCGCTGCATCATCCCTAAATAGCACGTATCAAACGATTTTTTCGCTTGGCGGCATCATTACAAAAGTGCCGTTTGATTGACACTCGACACAATTGCGGCAAGTGTAAAAATTGTCAGCCGCAGCTCTCGAACATGGGATCCCTTTTTCATTTTGGTTAAATCGAAAAAAAAACAAAGCATTAGAAATTGAACATGGACCAAAGGCGTTGAAGAATACCTAGCGGATCTCTATTGTAACTCATTTAAATGTACCACCTTATACAAAATGTAAATATATATGTCCGGAATAAACATAGAAAATACCAAAACGATCATAATAAAATTTTGGTGACTAGTGTAATTTGGTTAAATTTTGATGATTAGTGTAATTTGGTCAAACTTAAAAGATGGAACAGTTTTTATATAACTCATTGACCTGAATTGCAAATTAAATTTTGTATGTTAGATACTTGATACAGCGTTTTGTCATCTAGGCTGTCGTCACACGTCACGCATGTTTTTCTGGCTATAAATAATTGGATTTACCCGTGCAAAGCTAAATATGATCAAATTTACATTTTATAACAACCGATACAAGGCCATAAATTTAGCATAAAGGAATAATTCAAAATATGCGACATTGTTATGAGCCTAAAATGATCTAAACACTTTATGGTTCTCTTTCAGCCCGAAAGCACCTGGGCTGATCACATGTTTTATTTAGCACAATTACCGCCTAACACAAATAATCATTTTGTAACTCAAGGAGAAGAGTATTCCTAAGAAAAGACGGATAGATTGTCTGAAAGATGAAACGAGCAAGAAACGAGTGACCACTGAGATGACGGTAATGGAAGAAAGAAATCTGTGTGCCAAACACTTAAAATAGAAAGTGCCAGCGAATGATGATTCAGGGTAAAGAAAGTGCAAAGTTGATATTGTAGTGTATAATAAAAAGTGTATTGTAGGTAGTTTATATGATTTGTTTGTAATATGTCGGTAGTTTATAATAAGATGCAATTATGTGTTAAATATTAAATCAGTCCGTCCGACAACCCCGCCTTTCATTGACGTGCCCGCAGTTATTACAGATATATAGTAGATACAGTTTTGATATTTGAAAAATAAGTTAACCTACAATTGTAGGATAACAAATAAAATTGTCTAATCAAATAAAATAAACCTATGTCAGTTTTGAAACGAATACTAATCTTGTAGTCGTGTCTCGGAGCACTATTAGACTCTACACCCGTACCTGTCAAATGCATTTGCGAAATTACAAAAGTTTCACATCGCGAAGAAGAAAATAAATTTTGTTAACCTAAGCTGCACATTTTACTACGTGCAGTAGGCGTTTTTGAAATTCAGCACTTGATATAAGTTTAAACCTATCTCATTGTAATTTTTGTGCATTTTGATCCAGTAGACAAAGTAGTTACTGAGATATTCAAATTTATTTGTAGGTCGGGAAACGAATTATTCAATTAAATATAATTATACTAGTTAGAGAACAAGATCGTAGCCTAGCTGGATAAATGTCTCTCAATCTGACTTCGATTTCCAGTAAACATATATAATTTTAGCATTTCTAGAATATTCGCGTCCATCATCTTTATGCGCTTTATATCTGATCCTTGGTTTGATTTCGACGTATTGCATAAGCTTAAAAGTAGTGGGTCGTGGGTTAAATATCAGCTAAGCCTAATAACACAGTTATAGATTCGTTTTCTTTCGTTCTTTGTTTAAAATTTCATCGCATTGTGCCTGAGTTAATAACAAACAATAAACTGTAAACAGGTTTAACTACAACTTAAAGTCGTTAATAATATTACTGTCCGTAAAGCGATGTTATTAGAGCGTGTATTATTGTTTTTTTATTATTTATAAACATCTCTCAGGAATCACTGCCACTATAAAATCAAATCGCATAATTTACTCGCATCGTTTACGATCTCCTTCGTATGAATCAATCGCTGTGTTCGTGTCTCGCGAGCAATTAAGTCGAGAATTTCAATAGTTGGCCTAATTTATAAGCTTGTAGCGTTTTGTAAAGAAATATGAAATTAATTATCTAGTATTTTTACTAGGATTAATAGATATTACAATCATTATGTACATGTAGCCTAGCATATGTTAAACATCAACACACGCAGCAAATAAAGTTACAAATGCACTACCAAAATAACTTTCCTGGCTTAAAGATGTAACATAACACTGTATACAAACATGAGTTTAGGAAGTAAAAGGAATTTCTACTTTCCGTACTTCTATTACCTTCATATAACACAATGAATGCTTTAATAAGCCGTTTTTATCCTATAAACCAACACCTAGATTCCAGAATATATCCTATAAACGCCAACTCCTTATCCATCATACTAATGCAATCATAAGTGAAACTTTGTTCAAAATTGGACAAATATTAATTAAGAGTAAAGTTTCAATGACGCGTCACGTTTAGGTGATTTCGTAACACGAGAAAGAAAGAAGTTACGCCAGTAGAAATAAAGCTATACATTGTATTTTAGTCACATATTACAGATATTATACTACGACCCGCCGTGTAGTTTCTATATACAAACTTTCATCCACACGCTTCAGACCATTAGAGAATAAATTTAGAAAAAAATTCAGTGCTACCCCACGTAATAACAGAAATCTCTGTGCAAATTTCAAATCTCTAGACCCAGTAGTTTGGGCTGTGCGTGGATATAATGTCATACTGGTCTGATTTTAATTAACACTATATTTTCACAGTTTTGTGTTTCGCCTTCAAATAATCAAGGGAGAAAATATACTAAAAAGGCCCTGTTCTGGGTCACAGAGGCTTTAACTTTCTAACAGTTTTGTGGCAGTAAATAATAAAAAAGTTAAGCCATTTCTAATACTTGTTTTGCTTTGTACTAGGTCTTAAATAGGCGGTAGCTTGTCACTGGCGCCAACCATTTCGCACGTACGAGTCTGGGGATACGGCGTCGCAAACTTAACTGGAAGCGATCTCGTGTTTGAGGTTATGAGTCAACTGGGCGATGTATGCCGTAAAGCGCAATATTCAGAGAGTATAACGGGTAGATACCTAAATAAGTAAAAAGGGTAGAAAACAGATTAGTCTTCGTTCTATCTTTAAAGTTACTTTTTAGACTAATTGAAGTTATTATGGGATACGTCCTATCACTCTAGAAATCATTTTATGACGTAGTACATAAATATCTGCGCTAAAGTTCTGTTCGTTAGTTTTCTGTACAGTCTGAAATTAGAGAACCGATTTCAACAGTTCTATTATTATTAGAAAGCTACGTTATCCAGGAGTAATACAACCTATTCAAATTTAGAATTTGACATTTATATAAACAGCTTTTACTATGATAAGACGTCTCGAACTGTCTGGTACAAATTTGGTGGTTTGGTATTAGTTCTTCTGGATTTGTCATAAAGGAAGACAAACAGGATCAAAGGGTAAGGACACAGGCATCCTTGCTTTAATCACTGTTATTAAAGTCTTATATTCTGCCACTGAATGAGGTAGAAAATTCATTCATATAAATTTGACGTGTCTGCATTTTATAATCTATGGCTGCAAAGGAGTAAAAGTTATAATTGAATTTCCGTTAACTATACCCCACTGACTGTTAAGACTCGGCCATATAACTCCTCGCATATGCAGTAATCCGAGACCTTTGTCCGACGACAATGTAACGGTACGACTCAATCAAGAAATGAGCTTATTGCGCAATTTTATAAGACCGGTTTTGGAATCTTGGCCGTCATTAAATATGGTTTATTACATTTTATCATACTTGTATTGCTATAAAGTCTCGATAGCTCTCGGTTTGTTTATAAATATACTCTGACCATATTTGGATAAAAATTATAATAACATTGTAATAATTAAAAGAAGGACCAATAAATCTGCTAAGTATTAATAAATTTAGACGCTGTTGCGGAAAAATTATAGCAGTAATGGTTTAGACAAATAGTAATCTTTAAGTAAGAGCTAGACTGCTGTCTACCTTACTTATTAAGTAATGTTTTCGTTTGATTATGAAGTAGTTACCTTCGTAGACGAGTGAACAGGCTAATACAAGTAGTCGTACTATCGTTTGATCCCATCACAATTAAAAATCACGTAGGCTTGTGATTTTAAACTAGTTTATGGTGTGTTTAACAAAAAAACGGATTCAAATATTGTTAATACACGGTGAAATTATGAATTAGACTATCCCCTGATTCAAACCTTAACCTGATGAAACCTGAAAATTACAGGTTGCGTGACACTAAATCTATTTATTGATGCTAGCAATACTCAGAGAAATCCTCACTGCATATTATTTAGATTTAAGCATCTAGTCTAACTCCAATTTTGTCACAAACACACTTTTCGTAAAAAAAATATTACGCATTCA
The DNA here is from genome assembly GCA_000931545.1 of Papilio glaucus. Taxonomy (NCBI): domain Eukaryota; kingdom Metazoa; phylum Arthropoda; class Insecta; order Lepidoptera; family Papilionidae; genus Papilio; species Papilio glaucus. The sequence continues at coordinate 235,947 of JWHW01008702.1, forward strand.
T
>JWHW01008702.1:250046-263229 GCA_000931545.1 Papilio glaucus
ATGGGCGACGTTGATCACCTCAGTGTTCCCGCCTCTCATTTGCCCCCTTCTCTTATAAAAAAATAATAATAATAATTCTAAATTAACCACGCGGATCGCCTAATGTTAAGTGATCACCGATGCCCATGAACATAAACAACATCAGAGAAAGTGAAGAGGCGTTACTGATCTAGAAGGAGTATGCTCTCTTCATGAAAGACCCTTTGGTTCTTGGTTTCGAAATACAGCTGCAGATAAATTCCACAAACTGGTCGTGTAAGGCGGGAACCGCGTGATAGTAGAATACCAACCAAGGTGATAATGATAACTATTTTTTGCGGTTTCCAGTACATTGTGTTGTACAATAAACTGCAAATATAGACCATAAAGTCAGGTTAATAGGTTCGATGCACCGCTCGTACACTGCTTCACTGATAACGTTGACAAATTCGCTACTATACTTCTGCGATACTTCTGTCTTTATGTCGTGACAAGGAAATTGTTAGTACTTTCATACATTTTTTTTGCTTTAGACGCTACTTAGTCTAGCAAGGTCATCTTTACAGATTATAAATGTTGGCTTTCAAATATGGACAGTTAATAGTGTCACTACACTCGAATTTTTAGTTAGCAATTACATTTGAAGTCTAATACTGGCACAAATTGCAATATCCGTTAAGGTATAATTTCCTGTGAGCAGGCCCCGACCTAACGTAACAAGTCTCGTCTTAGCTTAGTTGAACTATACTCTGTTTTTACCGCTCCAGTAATAAAATATTACACGTCGACTTTAGTCGTTAATCCATTGTGATAGTGGAGAAGGAAAAAGCAAATGTACAATGTGACTAACGCGCACATAGTAAGGATTTCTGGAGTTCAGCGCCAATAGTTTCATCAGCCAAGTCTTTGTTACCTTGATTTGTGGAGGTACTCAAGTTTTATTGTTTTCTTCACTTTCAAACAATGTTAGATATTTTGCTGCGTAATTTATTACGAAACTAAGTTTCACCCGGGATTAAATTAGAAAATAAAGCAAAGTTAATGACTTACGCAGTGTTAATCTTTTAATGTGGGCGCACTCCTTACAGACGATAAAGGCATCAGGGCTGTAGCAATGTGCAGATTTTAGTATGTCATCCACGTGGTCGGGGCGACTCCTAACAACACTGCCACTGACTTTCGCAACATAAATCTCTCTTTTTAATATTTCATCATTCATTTTTTCAACATGCCCGAACTACCAAAGCATAATTTAATAAACTTTACTTCCAACTCAAATCTTTAAGTTATGTCCTCTTGGCGCTCAAAAATTACAATTTCCAAACTATGTAATTAAAGAATTTTGAGGATTGTTTAGATTTTATAATCCTACTAATATTATAAATGCGAAAGTTTGTAAGTATGGATGTTTGTTATTCTATCGCGCAAAAAAGGCTGCACAGATCTGGATGAAATTCGGCACAGAGATAGATTACAGTCTGGAATAGCATATAGGCTTTTTATCCCGGAAAAATGTACGGTTCCCGTGGGATGAATTTTTTGACCATGACCATGTATATATTCCGAAACGGCTACTCGTGCGAAGCCAGGCGGATCACTAGTATATACTATTTAAGAAAGAGAGTTACAAGACAAATTTATGTTGCAAAAGTGAGTAACAGTGTTGGCAGGGGAAGTCCCACGAGAACTTATATCGATCAGATTAGTGACATATTAAAGAAGGGCGATACAAGTACCCGTAACCGACGAGCTTGTATGCGTAGATGTATGGATGCAGAGGAAGCGAGAGAGGTTTGCCAGGACCTCACCAAATAGAAATCCGTGATTTCTGCCTAACCCTCTGGGTTATGGGAGTGAGCACATGTTTATTTATTCATATTAAAGATTCGTCAACCTTATACCTGACACAATATTACTTCTAGATACTCTAAGCAAAATAAAATACATCACAAAGTAATATTTATACAGCGTAAATTTAATATCGCAAGTAATAAAAGAGATAGAAAACGTTTTCATTACCCGCACAGGACACGGCGACGGCGTTCTGAATAAGCCATATTGTGCTAAACGTCTGCCTCTGTACATATTAATATTGAGATAGACAACACTGTTGCAACTGAATTTGTTATTGTTTTTAAATAAAAACATATGTATATTCTTTAAACTATCAAAGAAATAATGAAACTGTTACTCTATTATAAATATTATATATTGTTTGAAATTTTTAACATCAGTAAAGTTTTGTCGCAACTAAACTTACAATAAATTACCACACCACATATACACCAGATGGGATTGTAATCAAGCGTTACTTTATCTATCTATACACATATAAGAGATTTCCAGGTATCTATTGACTCATCACGATATCTCTGGAACCATATGGCCTAGAGAGATAAAATTTGGAATGAATATTCCTTTCGTCGAGTAGAGGTCAGTTAAGAACAGTTTTTACGAAATTCCACCCTCAAGGGGGGTTGCGGGTTAATTAATTATAAGGCGGAACGAAGTTTGCCGAGCCAGCTACTTCATTATAAAAAAGGTTCTAAATATATCATTTTGCCTCTTTTTTCCTTCATGTCTTAAAAATGTTGTCTTTTTCCCCCGGAGTGCGACGGGAGTTGGTTCCTAGATATCTAAAGGAACACACCGCGGCCTGCACCTAGGCTTCGGAACGACCCAGGAGATACACAGGAGTACGCCATGTAGCCGTCCTCGCCGACAAGGGCTTAGCCTTACGGGGGTACATACTTACAATTCTCAACAATGTATACTGCAAACTTGATGGCGCCTCAGAGGTTAGCTATGATCGCCCGTTCGCGCAGGTATAGTCAAGTCGTAGTAATTTGAAAGGAACGCTCGTGTATTGCATTGTACGGCTCACACCGGTAAGTAAATTACAGGTGAAGGAAAACGCGCACAGAACCCCGCCGCGCATCCCTTTACGTCCTGCTCATACCTAAAATTGTGTACAGCGACGCGTGCGATGTTCCGAGCTGCCATTAAGTTTGGTTTAGAGAATACCTTACTTTAGTCACTAATATTACAGATTCTAGCTATGACTTCTAAGTAAACAAAAAGGTTAGGGCTGTAATTTTAAAGATATTTATCAGTGTATCGTCATGAACATTTAAATGTACTAAAATAAAAACTGCACGGCAGATAAGCATTATGCATTTAGCGAGGTAATGGCACCGATTTACATCGGGTAGTGCTAATACGAGGATGGCGTGGTGGTATTGGTATCTACGATCGTATGCGCTGACAGCGACGCCCACCAATAATGTAACCGTGGAAATGGCTCTGTGTAATTTTGATAATTCTACTAATAGTTAATCATTTGCAAAGTTGATGTACTGAAAATGTTTAACATTTTAAGCTCAAATGATTATAAATATTCATCTCGCTCTCTCTCCACGATGATTTATCTTGATTTCGAGAATTTTGATTATTTTCTGTGTATCCTAAAAGCGTAAACTCTTAAGACTATATTTGGTAGGTGTAATTCTTATAGGTTCGCGTGAACAACATGGACAGGAATTTGTCAACGGTTTCGACACACAAAAAATTTCATTTATTTTTCTTATATTCAACTATAAATTAATTATTATGATACAAGGGTTTATTTTGTCAATTATTTATTTATTTTTGAACTATTGTCGCGTCTTCCTGACTTCCCACCTGTTTTGAGTTTTCACTTGTGTCGGCAGTTCATATCAACCTCAAACATCAATTAATTTACAACCTAACAAGCCAAATTTTTCTATCTAACTTAAATTATAACTTAAACTTTACTATTTGTCTTCGCCAGTTTATAAACTGTCGAGAAAAGACAAGTTAAATTATGAATTATTCGTTTAGTTCATGCTCAATCCGATTATAAACTAACGTAGTTCACAATCGGACGGTGATATATCCAAATTACAGTAGAATTGTGGATTTAAGTTAATTAACCTTGTATTGTATTGTCGATGAGAAAGGTATGTTAAGAGAATTGTATTTAATGTGATAATTTGTGCGTCATAGGCGATAATAATAATATGCTAATGGCTAACAAGTTTTACGTGCCAACGACTCTCGTCCAACAAAGGGCAATAAAAGTACTTTGAATATTTGTTTCAATCGTCTCGAAGAGCTTTGACCTATTTAAAGTCACGAACTTGCGGCTTGTAGCTATTAAACAAATAGATAAGAACCAAACATTTTTTGCTAGGGCAAAGGCCGGGTCTTTATATAACCTAAGTTTAAAAGGGTAATACATTAACTTATGAGAAGATAGTTTTTAGTAACCTATTCTTTGTTTTACAGCAAAATAGAATTTTCGTAAACAAATAAACGTCATTTACCATACATGGTAGCCATTAAACTTTTTATAGTTATCGGAAATCATGAGATAAAGTGAAGTGAAATTGTATAATATTGATTGCTACAGTTTTAAGGTAAAAAGTTTTTTTTTGTAAATATTTTGCAATTTCTGAATTTTAACATTTGTTTACAAAAATTCCATCTTGCTGTGAAACAAGGTATAACATGTTACGTGCAGATCTGCCATAGCGGTATTTCCAAGCTAATACGACTTAGGGTTTTTCAAAAAAAGAACGTACTGCTTGCTTAAAGGCCATATTGGCGGTCGGAAAATCGGTTTGGATAATCTAACAATATGAAAGAATATACATATAATAACAGAAGGAATAACATACAAGTTTAGTGTCCAAATATGTTGTAGAATAGAATAGTAGAATACTTTATTCGGGCATTTATTGTAGGTCGCAACCATCGCAAGACAGAATTTAAACATGTGAACGCTTTAAAAGAGGCAGTTAAATTAGTCTCCGTTTTCTGAACCACTATTGTTGAGGTTCTACCGCCATAATACTACGTATATAATAGCAGTTTGACGTAATGATAATTGACGGTCTACTGTGCCTAGTTTAGTTAGTGCTATCAATCTTCTTCAAAGTTGGCAGTACCACCTTCGTGGTTAGCCATTGTACCGAATAAAATTAAATTTCCATTTACTTATATATTTTAAGCATTGGTGTACATAACCCCACCTGTAGACCGAGTGATTCACACGCGGATGACTCACGGCATCGCTAGCCGCTACGCTGCCTGATGAAATACTACGACTAGGTCAATGACCATTTCTCTGTGCCACACCACGTGCGCAACTCACATTAAATATTGCATCATTTATATAAGGCCACTCAAAAGTAAATTATCATAATAATATAGTGAAAGACTCCTGTCGCAATTCGAATCTCATAAGCTCGTTGAAAGTTTAGTTTTTGTCTCTGTTTACTCCACATGTCTATATGTATGTTCCCTATAAACCCCAAAATGGGTGGACTGATTTCGATGAAATTTTCAAGACACGTTCAAATTGTCCTAGCGGGTGATCCTGTGATGTTTGGTAGCGATTTGATCAACATAATTAGTGCTACACGAGCGAAGCCGGGCGGATCACTAGTATATTTTATAGTAAGATTATATTATTGGATTCCAATTATAAGCTAATGAAATAACAAGATGTGACCTTACTTGACATTTGCATATTAAGTTTAAGCTCATATTTTATTTGAATAAACAGCAACTCAGATTTTCAACGAGCTTTTTAATCATTACTGAGCTTTTAAAGTCCAACGTCTGTCGCAACAGATCAATCAGAGCAAATGTTGTTATCTTCACGCCAGCTGAAAACCGAATCTAGAATCCCTTTAATAAATCCTAAGTTCTCTGACTACGGGATTGTTAAATCATCTAAAATAAAAATAAAATATATTATTTGGTAAATTAAATTTATACAAAAATTTGCAACCTTCAATTGTTAATTATGTTTTAATTAAAAAACATGTTAAGTAAAATGAAACGTTGAAAAAAAAGATTCGCAGCCGGTAGGATTCGAACCTACGCTCCCAGAGGGAATCTGATTTCGAGTCAGACGCCTTAACCACTCGGCCACGACTGCTATGAATAACTTTGTGAAAATCCTATTTAGATGTTATTTCTTGCTTACTAATCAATTAGTCTCGATATGGTACTTTAAGAAACACCTCTATGACTAAAATATATATTTCGGATGTCTTGTAACTTGTGTAATATAACAATGTAGACGGGTCTTATCTTTAAAAGCAGTTTTAAGAGTTCCTCGTGATTGATCACATCACCGAAAAGCGTATTTTTTCTAGACGAGGTAGAAAATACGCTTATACGAGATAGTAAAAGATACGGGTAGATCCCAAATAATTATGATTCAAAAATATTACGTCAAAGCTTATTATTATAACGAATATGGTCGATATACTAAAACTCGTATTTGCGACACATTTTTTCACGACACATTTTACTCTTCACTCCCCAAATTAATCTGCTTTTAATACGCCCAAGCAAGTGAATCATGTCCCTCTCTATTCCCAACGTCCTCTTTCGAGTCACATTCATTGCAAAATTTAACAATTCAACATTTATTTTAAACTAAGTAAATTTACAAAGTACCAACAAAATCAAACAAGTCAAAAGAAAAGACACAAGTTTTACTAAAACATTATTACATATTTTTACATTACTAATTTTAAAATATCGCAAAGACGTTCATTCTACGATACCAACAACCACGTAGCGTCGATACCTTAAGGTTTCTTCCTGAAAATGGAGAAAAATTTAATAAACAAAAGTTTTTTCGATTGTTACATTGGTTGGGTGCCTTACTTCTAAACAAACTTCAATATTGCAACGATAAGCGCGACACAAAAACAGTTAATATATCCAACAAACCTTTTAAATTACAACTTTGTTAAGGGTATTGTGAAGTTTATATTCGTGATCCATCATTTAGCAAAAGCTTAAGCTTAGTAGATATAATTTGTGTAGTGATAAAATAATAAAATGCTACCTAAAATAACAGACCACAACAAATCTAGGAATCCCTCTGGTATATGTTTATTACTATAGCTGGTACAATAAATACAAAACGTTAAAATCTGTAGAAGGTTATTACAGCTATTGCAAAAATCTTCAACCAAATGATAGAGAGCTACGAACATAAACCGGGAATTCAGCTCAAAACAATGGAACGCGACATTTTTAATTCGTTTACAGCCTCCAGCACCGGCCATTCGAACAAAGAATAGCATCCAAATAGCAGTTTTTATTCCTTCAAATTGGTGATCGTTTTGTAACAAAACCGATTCAGTTATGCGCTAGCAAGGTATTCAATATTTTTTTTAAATTTTGTGACGTTACTTTTTAATACGATAAAATTTTGCAATATACAAAAAAAACTATAAAGAGTTTTGTAATCGAGTCGTGGGAACTCAGGTTATCAAAAATATTATAAAACAAAATGATAAATTCAACTCGGTGTGTACTATGACGTTCACACTAAAATTTTCGACCATTCGATTAATATAAAAAAAACTCTAAACAAGCTGTCTATATAACATTTCCTAACCTAAATAAAAGGATCAACTTCAAAGTCAGTTACCGCATTGCGTGACTCACAAACGGCATCGACATGGAACCGAATGAAAATGTTCCAACCGAAACATGTGACGATTCAGTGACAAACCTAAACAATAAAGCATTCATTGAAAGCAATTTTGAACTATAAAATAAGGAAGTTAGAATCAAAGAAATGAGCTTTAGCGTCATTTAAAATATTGTCAACAGCGCCGTGGGTGGCGAGGACGCTAGAGGCGGTAGGTTTGCAAACAGACAAGCGATTTTCGATAATAAAGAAAAAGGGGGCGTAGCGCAAACCCATACAAATATAGAAGCAAAAACTATAAAAGTTTGAATAGGCACGGACGCAACAGTAACTGACCTTTATATCGAGGACAAAGCATTAAACGGCACAGGAAAGTGTCCCGCTGCGCATAAAGAAAGGGCCGCGGAATAAGTAACGTCTTCACCGCTGACCGTTCAGATTACTGTCCTTAAAAGGATTTCGTCAGGGTTGACAATACCGAGGAAATAAATACGAATAATACTAAGGTACGAATGTAAATTTTCATGCAACTATTACCTCTGACAACAATAAACATCAATTCAAGCGTAAGAGTTACCTGTTTTATAACATATTGTTAGTCATTAGTACTAGTAGAAAAAAATCTAGAATATTTTCGTGGAAAAAAATGATATGCGAAAAAAGTAAAAGGAAAAATCATTATAAATTTCGAAATTTAGGTAATTTTTAAATTTTATGTATTTTCGGTAACGTTCAACAAATTAAATTTCCAATTTGTGACCTAACCCCAATTTTGATAATAAGCTTTTGATAAAAGTATTAACGTTAACTAAAATGAAAATTGTGCCAACCCTGAAGGCAACAACATCAACTGGTATTTATTTCGACTCATTTGCACCGTACAATGCGCCTTTCGAGTTCTTTATCGATCCCCATTACATCTTCCCATATTATTTACAACCTCATACATTGTCAGTATTTTTAGTGGTAGAAAACAATCTTTTCAGTGATCCTTTTTCTATTTTAACAATCGTAATTAGTTCCCGTCGGTATTGTCTGGCTCGTAAAGGATCGATTGTCGCCAGACTGTCGCTAATTTAGTTCCGTTGAAAGTCTCGTTGTTAAATAAGTAACAACTGTGAAAGGAACAATCAATGGGTAACGTCTGAAGGCCAGCCGACAAACACGAATGAAAATTGGTAGCAAAATATTTATGTACAATTTATAAGTATAATGATATATTGGATTAATTTAGAGTGATTAGATTTAGTGAAGTCCTAATTCGCCAATTATTTGGTTTTGTTCAGTTGGTAGAAAAACTTTCCTAGCTATTCAAGAGTACACCAAAGAATTGTACACTTAGTTTGTTTTTTTTATGGAACAAGGTGGCAACAAGCAAGTAGTTCACCATTTCAGATGACCGATGCCCACAGGCATCTGCAACAACTTATTAAGTTGCAGATGCCTTGCCGACCTTTAAAGGGAAGAGGAGGGGTTAAACAGGAAAAGGGATACTTTCTTTTCCTATTCATCTTTTCCCCCGTCAAATTCCTTCTCCATCCCATCCCTACCTTATCAGAAAAGGATAGGAGAGGGAAGAGAAATAAAATTAACCCTCCGGCACCTCACTCAACGGACGAATCATAGAATACTTCTACTTCACGCCTATCTTAGGTCAGATCATGGTATTTCACCAGTCGTGTCGACTCCTTCAACAATGGTTGTCGTTCGAGCTCTACCACTGTCAAAGTTGTGTTGATAAGGTGCTATGTTAAATTAATAAAGAGTATTGCATAAATTTACTTTATAACGCAGGGTCTAGGCTCCTTGGAGAGTAGGAAACTGTTGAGACTGTTCTCGCAGTTGCTGTACGCCATACCAAAGCCGAGGCCTCCTCCTATATACATGGGCCATCGCCGGTAGCCGCGCAGGAAGAAGCCTCCGAACATACTGCCGATTAGGAGGCCCGTTACTGAAATAAACAAGCGTAATAATTAAATATGGCAGGATTTAAACCAGCTCATGTTTTTACAATCCAACTCAAAGATTCTTAGAAGAAAAGATCAGAAATTTATAGCATATAGGCTTGAAACAGAAAGAAACAAGTTTGAAACTTGCTGTGAAGTAACACGGCATAACCTGGTGGAAATTTTGACGCTGATAACTGGTTCCAATTCTTCACTCATTAAGCAGCGTAAACAGTCTACGGATGGTTTGAACTGGAATCTCTTTGTGGTCAAGTCAAGTGCAATTTGTTTGATATCTATTGCCATGTAAAAACAATGTTTAATACTTCTAATATCATACGCATGGAAGATGCTTTGTTATGTTATATTCCTATCTTATATTGCAAAGGTGAGTTATATCTTGATGTGGCGAGTCTTAGGAGAATTGTATGTGTGTAAGCATTGTAGCAGTTTTACCAGTTTTTAGTGCGAAATCAGTGAAACAAGCTGTATATCTCTCCTCGAAGTCCCTTCTTTCAGGTGTACTCATACCTGTGCTACGCAACAGAACAAGCCCACAGTTCGCAATAACTCATGTCCGTTAACAAACAAAATATACGACTAGCTTTATTTACAAAAGATACGAATTTATCCATACGTTGAATGGAGACTTAATTTTTTATTATTAAAACACAAAAGAAATTTTGAAACTTTGACACGTGACAGCGTTTGCTTTGACTGCAATGTCTTTTTTAAAAATGCATTGTATAGTGTAAAATGAGGTTGTAATTATCTTATGAATAATTTTTAAAACTAAAATTTTAAAGGTGTAAAAATAACTAATTAATAAGAAGGAGTTGTCGTCAAAACTGTTGACGAAACATTATGTACTACGGTAATACTGTGCCGCCCCACATAAGTGGGGAAACTAGCTGGGAAATTATGGTTAATAAAGGAAATCAGTAATAGTAACAAAAATAATGAGTAGGTTTTATTTCTCTTAACACATACTCACCCATGTTTTACCATTCATATACATATATCTATGAATTCGTATCCGTCAACTCTAAATTACAGATGTAGGCGATTTATATTTGCTTACGAATACATCAGTGTTAGATGTTAATCACTTTTATGTCTATTTTATTTATTTAAGTTACAAAAGTGAGTGCACTGCTACTCATTTATCACTTTAGGCAGGGGACGCCCTAGGAGAACTTATATCGATTAGATTAGCCTACTTATTGGCTTACTAAAAAGGACGATATAAGGAGCACCCGTAACCCGTAAAAGAGGTGTGCGTGAGGTTTATCTTATTTATATTTATCAGTAGTTTCCCTTGAGACCTCAGTAATCCAACTCATCTCTCAACTCTATTCTATTTACAAGAAAACTATTGACTGTAGTTTACTAACTAGAGTTCGTTCGTTAAAAAAAAAACAATCATCATCAGTCAACTAATTATTCTTATATTCATCATCATCAGCATATATCATTACACTGCTGGATATAGGCCTTCCCTGATGCCTTCCACAGTATACGGTCCTAGGTGTACCGCACTTTCTGCGGTCATTTCGAGGTCATCGGACCATCTGGAAGATGTATATATAAATAACAATAACAAAAATAAAATTTAATATGCCTAATATGTTTGATAATTACGTTAACATTATTTCTGTCTAATTCAATTAAAGCTCAACGGCTCGCAGTAAGCTCCGACGAGATTAAGAGGCTTTGTCGCCCTTGACAGTAATTCCCAAACATAATTAAACGACTAATTAATTATTTCATTCAATTGATTACTACTGATAATTGATTTTAATTGGAGTACAGATATATAAACACATATTCAAATATACGTATATGTCTCAAAATAAAAATATTTTTTTAATAATGATATTCTTGATTTATTTGTTTGTTTTGTTTAATTCAATATTTCTTTATGTTGTATGTTGCAACTAATAGCAATAGAGATTTACCATTTAAGCAGTTTTTTTTATAATATGGAAAAATTGGTAAGAGGTCAAGGTAGTGAACGCCTGAATAATATGGTTTCATAGTATTAAGATTTTTGCTTCAAGTAATAGCAAAGGCGCTAAGTCAAGGCGTATTTCTGAATAAAGCTGATAATAAGAATAATGAGAAAGAAATTCTTAATTATGTATATACTATTTTGAAATCCATCCTACGGAAAGATCTTAAGTTACTGCCGTTTAATTAAGGTACTATTTTTGTTATAATTACTAAATATATGACAGAATCAATTTACAACTCTTTTAGTTATTTAGGATATTAAAGAGTGATGGAGGTCAACTAATATTAGTAACTAAACTGAACTTTTGCCTCCCTATTGCATAAAAAAAAACTAGATTTTAAACATGAACTCTAGGGTGACTGTTTGACAAACTCAGCAAAAAATGCTAAGAATAATTTGTCAGCACAATATTGTCATGATTAACATAAATCTAGTTAAATAATTTTGGGATTGTGTTTAATGTTTGACATAAACAAACATAATTAAACTACCAGATAAATCCCATATTCTAAAAGTAAGGTACTAAACAATAACAGTTACACAACACATACACATAGTATACAAATGTCTTACTGTAACATATATATATTAAGACCTATCCAAAGGCTACAAAATCTAGTCTTGTTAATATTTAACATTTCTAGACACCTAGAAACTAGTTAGTGAATAGATGCGTAGGGTAGTTAGTGAAATAGTAAATCCTGTTTAACATTCATTGCAGGTCCGTTTAGAATTGATTTGCACTCAATGGACACAGGCTAATCCCGCTATAGACAAAGGTATTAGTGGCCAGTGGGCTTCTATTATTAGAATCTATTTTGATTGATTGTCGTGTCATCATAGCGATAGGACCGTCTGTATGTATGTCATACACATTTAGAAATGTTGCATGATTAAACAGAAGAAGAATAAAAGCGAGAGAGAGACAGGTTTTTTATACAAGAAGATGACAGCAGATGGTTCACCTGTTTTTAAGTGACCGCTACCCATAGCTACCCGCAACAAGCAAATGAGTTGTCTAAAGGATATTTCCACCTTATATTCATCCCCTCTCCGTCTAATCCTCCTCCCCTTGGATAAGGATGGCTAGAGGAAGAGGACTAGAATTAAGCCTCAGCCTAATATTTGTTACGCGTGTTTTGTATACATAACACAGACACAAAGATTCCTCCGCGTTTATGTTAGTGTAAAAAGTATTAATGTTAGTGTAATTTTTTTTTGAGTAAGGAAATATAGTATCTATGTATTTGATACCCATTCGAGTTGACAGAGAATAAGTAGGGAGTAGGAAACGTGTCAATGGAATTGATCATAATAACCAGTCTGTATCAGTCTACTGCTGGACAAAGCCTTCCACAGCAAGCGGTGAATTCATCATAAAGTAATTTTATATTTTTTCAAATGATTTTCTTTGATCACCCTAATACCTGATGCTATATACATAGTTGAACTTTCCGTATTAAATTATATGTTAAACGAATAAAGTAATTAAATATCGATACTTAACTGAACTTTAAACTCAAACTAGGTACATGTTTATACGTTGCGTCTAATGCATCTTAATTGAGATGTGCTGGTTTAATCATCACTGCCGTATTCCCTGCGCACGTCTTATCAAAGCGGTTGCCAGGTAATAAATCAAGATTGACAGCCTTCATTACCTGCAATCCGAATTGGAATCATGCTACGGACACAACTGTATAGAGAAATAATTACGAATACAAACAGACATGTAACTTATTATGTGACATATATTTA
>JWHW01008702.1:275324-313562 GCA_000931545.1 Papilio glaucus
ATCAGGGTCATAAATACTCCAATGTATTATAAATGTAGCTTATTTAGATCAAATGAATGATCATTGAGCGTCTGTAATTCACCTAATTGTTATCCATGATGATGGGCACCGGTATTTGTATTAAAAAAAAAACTCAACAATAAATAAATAGTTAGAACAAACGTATTTTATTTAATTATATCTAATTTCGAATTCATTCATTATATTCATTCAATTCATTCATTCATTCATTATATCTAATTTCGAATTCGAAAAAAGCAAATATAATGGAACTAAACATCAAATTAATCCGTCTACAAACGATCAACATGTATCTACAGAAAAAATATTTTTTTAATATTATAACACCTGGGAATTTCGTTTGGAATTTACCTATAATCAGTCTTTGTACCCGGTACTTACGTATCCGGGTCACAAATAGACTGGTATTTCCTAACTATTAAACAAATGTGGGCTGTCAACAAAACAAATGCACGCAACCCTAATAAGAGTTGTCGAGATTTGGAAGTTAATTTTTGATAAATATTGAGCTATCAACGTAAGCAGTGCCATCTGGTGGATTTTAAGCACCGAGTTACAAGGTAAGTTATTTACATTTTGTTATTATTATTTCAAATACTTTATTTTAGTTAATTTGTTGTGTCAGTGATTAACTATTTAATAAGCGACTGAATTAAAGTTTGCTTTACTTGAATCTACAGTGGTAAAGCCCGCAACAACAACATTTGTTGAGCCGAATGGGCTAGCTCGACCGGCGAAATACCACGATCTCACAGAAGACTGATATCATTGTATTTACCTGATTACATTTTTATGATTTTATTTTTTATAATGGCGAGGTAAGTCGACGAAGTTAAGAATGTTTCTTCACTTAATTATGTACTTCACAGATATCTAATCACGAATATACGTTGTATAAATTCAATGTTGTGACGTATGAAAGTAATATAAAAAGGACAGGTGAGAAATAACGACTGGTCGCCAAATAATGTGACATACTAAGGGGGTCATGTCATGAAAAAAGTAGACAAACTCTGGCCTAGCCTATCTTCGTTCTCGATATTAGTTAGACAGAACAAATGTAATCGGCATATGAACATTCTAAGCTCTTAAAGTCTCTTCAATAGATAGAGGAAAGCCCAGTATTGGGACGGATATATATCCTTTCATAATGAGTTAAAATTTTATAGTACGTAATTAAGCAAACGCCCCACGCACCACAGGAAATGCACTTAAATAAAGAAGGTAATAAAATCAACCTCCAATATAAAGCGTGTTAACTATAACACCTGATTTTACGACCGGAATTAGGAAACAAATTAGCCGTAAAAGGATACAATTTTAATACGTCATAATATATCAGATCAGTCCTAACATTTGTCCGTTGTCGGCGAACAAGTTGTGTGCGCGACGATCCGTGTTACAGATACATAATTTAGTTTTTTTCGGTGGTGAATAAAATTTAAATAAATTATAACACTTTTCTAGAGAACTGTACAGACTGGAACATGATATTTCAAATAGGTCTACAAACAAATATTAAAACATTATGTGATATTTTTTAAGCAATCAGTAAGGATAGATCCATATAAATTCTATTGAAAAGTTGACAAATTCGTAATATTGTAGTATACAAATATATTGTAATACGAATAATGGACACGATAATACCGTTCTAATAACCAATATCTACTGCTAAAGGTCATTCTCTGAACAGCAACCACATCATTTATATGGATGCACATATCACTACTTAATAAATTCAAGTGATGAATTTCCATATGAAACAACGAGAACGGTCATTTTAAAGCTTCAAAGTCAACAACAAATAATTATATCGAGTCTATCACTAATTTATCTTCCTCGCAGTGTGGCCTTCGATGTCTTTTTGTACTATTAGTAGTAGTAGGAAGTTCCATCTCTAAAGTTCTATCTCGTTCTAAGTAGTATCAAGGAAGTTCTGTAAGAAGCAATTCTATAGCACCAACCTCTGCTACGACCACATAAACTAATCTAGACTCAGAGGCATTATAATCATCATCGTTGGTGTAGGAGCAAGCTGTTCAACTGATGTTAAGTGACCGCTACCCATAGGCATCCCCAACAAGCATATGAGTTGCAGATGTGTTGCCCACCTTTAATGGAGGAGAGTATAGACAGGAAAAAGGATATTTTATTCTCCGATTCATCCCCCGTCCAATCCTCTTCCCCTTCCCATCCTATCCCTTGAAGAAACAAATGCTTCTATTTTGCTACAGACTTTCAAATACTACTAGACAATGATGATTAAGGTTTTTTTTATTTATATTATGAGATGTATGTCCTTCTGCTATTGGCATTTTGAATATATGTTTTTCCTTCCTCTTTTATTTCAGCCCTCAAGAACAACTTGCTTAGTCTAATCGCATGACAAAATATACTTCATAGGTAACTAGGCGATGGTAACTCAATGTAAACAACCCTTATTTATTTAGATTAGGATTCAATTGGCGTGCGAGTGGACATATGTTAGGTAAAATTAATTCCGAGGTATGCAAATGCGGACATCGAGCGCAAGTGTCCAATTTTCCACAAGAGTCCTTCAAGTTATGCTGGTGTTTGTCACGTATGTACTCATGCATGTATCGCCAAGCCTTACCACAAATAACTACCGTATTTTCTTTATATAACATGAGTATAAATCCGTAATCGATTTCCTAACATTGCTTACCACGTCTTTGCTTTTAAAAGTAGAAAAAATATAGTAGGCTTATACATTAGATTGGCAATGCTACAGTTGTACAAAACAAGTTAATATAAAGAAGAGTTACGTGATGTTAAACTATATTCATTTATACTTTTATTGTGCCCCGCGGTTTCATCCGCCCTGAAATTTTACATAAACGAAAAGACATACTTTATACTACCGTAACCTCATCATCATCTCCCTGCCCTTTTCCCGCGTATGTGGGGTCGACACAGTATGGCCGTAGCACAGTTAAATTGATATAACCTTTTTTTTATAAGCCGATTGAGATAAAACAAACACTAAATGTTAAGTGAAGCTTACCACAATACATTAGTGAACACAAAACCGCACCCAAATCAGTTAAGCCGTTTCTGAGATTAGCGGTAACGAACGCACAGACAAACAGACAAACAGACAAAAATTCTAATAATTATTGTCTTTGGTTTTATTGCGTTTATGAAGGCCCCCAATAATAATTTTCTTAAATATCTTCCATGTACAGACAGCGATCAGTTACATTTTTATATGTATAGATATAGTTAACCATTAAACTACAAAATCTAGGTTTAATTTATTAAACTTTAACACACGACATTGTGAATGTAATGGAGTGTATTACTGCCCTTAATAATTGTTAGCTTAAAATTATTAATAAATAAACAAATCATTCTACATATAGGTATCCTTTTTTGTTATTTGACCATGACATCACACGTAAAAAGAGAAAGTTAGGTATACGCTACCAAAAGAGGGCCAGCTGAAGTTATAATTATTATTGCCGATCATAAACACGGACGGCCATTAGAGCGCTTCACAGTGGAGCATATATGGAGAGAGAGCTTGTTTAGGAGTTGGCATATTAGGGCTTTAGTTTTATGGGACTAATTCGAGAGCGTCGCCTCAAGCGAACATTGTTAGCACGTGCCTACGGATCTTCTACAATGACCACACTTTATATTTAAATTTAATTTACGTGTGTTAAATACATGAATAGTTAGGAAATAAGTATGACATGATGTAGTCGAAGAGCTGTGCTAATAGAATGCTGGATTACGTAGGATTTGTCCACCACACCACATCTATTTTTACTTGTTATGTATATTCCCTTACTGTGCGTTTCCAACGGTGTAAAATCGTGTCGCGATACAAGCTTTCTCTATGATTCTCTAAAAAACTTAGATGACTATGTATTTTGTGTCAATGTTTTTAAGCGGTTAAATTAAAACATGTTATTATCCCTCTCTTTCTCTCTGGATCTGAGGTGACAATATGTTTTGTCAGTGTGAACTCACGGTAAGTAACATATGTGTTTAATGTGCTTCTTGGAGGAAAAGGAAACAAAAGAACTTCACTACGAATCTCGTAAATAAATATGGAATAACCGGAGCCCAGGCCTTTTTAGCGTAAACAAATCAATTCAATTTAAGGCACCACGGTTCTCGAATATTTTAAAACCGTTTTATTTTTTAACACTTATCAGTAACCGTCAATATTAAATATTCTCGATAACGCGGCTTCTCACGAAAATATTGCGGCATTCTTGTTTATGTAATAATGGTGTTTGCTGTACAGCGCGTTTATACGCGTTTTTTTTTTTAAATCGTAAGCTAAATTATTTGTATTGCAACCATTTCGGAACGAGTCATCGCAACAATGTCGCCCACGTACGACCGGCCACAGTCAATATTAAAATTTACGACGCCCCGTTGTGAAATACGCATTATATCTTATATCTTTATTGGTCACTTTGACAAGCTCCGATTTTCGCGTAGAATTCGTCTCGGGCCCTAAAAGTCTATTACGATCTCGGTGTGGTCTAAAAAGTGCGTGCCTAATCGAGGCTTCGAAGCAAAATAGAGGCGTTATTGTTGACGTATTTATTGACCCATTGTACGTGGGTGGTAACATTTTTTGTACCTTCGTTGTTTAATTATAGATGGCGTTTGCGTCTCCGTCGGCTTATTTGAGTTCGTGCAACTTTATTATTGTAATGAGCTGGAAAAAAAAGTTTTTCGGTTGGCGACGAGTATTTACGTTTCCTTTGCCTTCAGGATACATGGTTGTACGTATTATATTTAATAAATTTTCTTACGTTAATTGTGACATACATTTATTTATGCATATTATAAAGTTAAATCATTTTTTTCTATATGAACATACACGTTGCTTTATTGTATTGGCTCACTTTTATTCTATAATATATAATTTTCAGCTATCGTTCCAGGTCCCAATGTAGTGTACACAAGGTTAATTTAGATATCGTTATTTAAGCAGTGTATTTGTATTGTCAAGCACTTATTTTTTTTTTAAATACTTCTTAGAACTAGAATAAAATAATTCTTGGAACTTTTTCATTTTTTAAATATCTTTTTTTAAGTGAATCCTCCAGATTTTGTATATAAAACCTATAAACAATCTTTATTGTACTTAATTCAGTATAATGGCGTGGTTATGTTTTCACTTATTGGAATAAAACACCTATTATTGCCTACTATTTTTTTAATGTATTTATTATTTTAACTATAGTGTACAATTAAACAGGTAACATATTATTTATTAACCTCTAAAGTTTGTACTTAACGCTGTTAATTACACCGATACGTGGTACCTACTTATCCTGGTCCTAACTAATAAATACACCGACAAACTAACCCCAAAATCAACAACTACTTAGGAAATGCTTAAGCCTTGATAGGGATAATATTTTTACCCTTTTTGTATTGACCTTTCATTTATTTATTCTGATTCCTTTAAACGATCACAATCAGAGCTCGGTGCTAATCTTACACTAATCCTTAAAAAGCATCGCATGTGCTCCATTTCTGCAACCACTTAACTGTTATAAATACAACGGAGCTTTAAAAGGGACGTTTAAAATCCGCAAGCTGTAGCTGCCCGCCCTCCATATTTCACCCTTCGCTAACCTCAAGCTCCGCAGTCAAAAGGTTTTGAACTTCTGATTCATACAATCATCGGAACTAAAACTATGAAAATACGGGATGTACTAAGACCTTAAAAATTGTTTTTTTTAAAGTAAAAAAGTTAGTTACTGAAGAAAAAGAGTTAGTAGATAAACTTTGTTTTAAAACAGATGAAGACGAATAAATTAGATAATAGTTAACAGTGATAGAGCCCGCAACAACAACATCTAAAGCATCGACTCAACCGGTGAAATACTACGACCTCAAAGAAGACAGGCGTGAAATAGGAGTATGTCTGCGTTTCTTCTGATCAGTGAGATGCCTGTGGCCAAATCTTAGTGTTTTTTTCCTCCTTTCCATTTCTTATTACGAAAAGATGAGAAAGGGAAGAGGATTTAACGGTCGAGGGAGTGGGAAAGGAAGGTAACGCATCTGTATTTCAGATTGTTGCAGGTGCCTATAGCGATAGTGGTCACTTTACATCAAACATCCTTATATAAACAAGATAATAACCAATTTTAATCACGAATAACCAGGAGATTTTAAAGCTCGACTATGTGAATATTGTGGATTTAAAAGCGAAACAGGTGTGCCATAACCTTATCAAATTGAAGTCCGCAAACTTTTGGATTACTTAAAATTAACAGTTTGATTTAAAGATAATATTCTTTGTGTTTTATATAAAGACAACCTTCACCCAGTGTGTCCCCCGCACAACTCATCTGTGCCGTGTACTTAATACCGATAGATGTATACCAAATGTCATAGTTCCAGTCACGCTGACTGTACAGATCTGAGCGGAGGGATGAACGATGCATTTATGTGGGCTTGTGCCTTACAACTTTCTCTTGAATGACTCATTTTACAACATAATACTACAATACATTCATTTTCAATTTTTTATTTAGCTACTTTTATTCTAATGACCAAGGTAAAAGAAATTGCTTGGAAAAATGTACCCTTACACATACTTAATTGTTATAACTATAAAAACATAGGAATTTAATTTAAAAGAATATTTTAAAAAATCTATACGAGTTTCCCTCCTTATTCTAATACAATGTAATAATGAAACTTAACTTGTGCATACATTTTGTTAGGGTTTCTACGTTCGGGTTCAAATTAAAGATACTATTTAACAGATATTGGCGCAAACAATCGGATTACACAATGCGTCGTGATCGACCGAAGCATAATCGGCGTGGCACTCGACAACAGATGGCGTTGCGTTGCAAATTGCCGTATGTAATCTGTAATAAGCTCACCTGTGCTCGCCCATCGACTTGTGTAGGGGCAAGTTTGTAATTAATTGATCGTAGAGAAAAATGCACTATTGCATGAGTTATCTATATAGTATAATCTTTGCTTCTGACACTTTGTAATACATTACTATATTTATTTGGAACAAAACAACTAACTAGGAAGCTATAATCTTCTATTTATTTATACCAGAATACTATGTTACTGTCACTTTCTATGACCGGCCTATAAAAATACTGTGTAATTCAAAAACTGGATTTGATATTTCTTGGCGGACATTCAACCTGTAATGACATCATCGAGTCAGGATGTTTTAGCGTTTGGGGTAAAAGACCAGCAAATAGATTTCGTAGAAAATATCTTGGGAACATTTAAACTGATGCTCTGAACTGAACAAATCGATCACAACGCCAGGAGCATACTTTTTAATAGGCTTTTATTATCTTGGTGAGTATATTCACATAAAACAAATTGTTTGTCTCTCTTCTCCATGTTTTATGTGAATGTTTCGGCTTTGAGAACTCATGGTAACGAAATCTTTGAGTGAGATTTTGATCTTAAATTGATACGCAACTAGCAGACTCTGTTTTATAACACTTTTTGTATACTGACTACATCAGAACAGTAGTATTAAGGAAGAGTAGTCGATCCACTTAGTCATATTACCAGGAAAAACCAAAATCTCATCCATATCAATGTCCAAAGTCAATTTGTCCTATCATTGAATATATCAATCAATCTATCGAAATATTTCCCGCTGCCTTAATTTTTCTCATTCGATTATAGCATTAAGGCGTTAGAGAAACTGTCAAGTCACCATTCTAACCATTTTTCTTCGAGCCCCAAGATTTCACTTTGGCTGAATTAGTCTTCGTGAGCCGTGGTTAATTCGTTTTACGAGTTTTTCCACTTATTGGAAGAATACGGTTATTATAAGTTGCATGATCCGTCTTAAATACAAATTTGATTTGAATTAAGAAAAAGAATCAGATCAAGTCAAGGAAGGAGAGTAACACTGAACGAAACAGATGGTCACATATCCTTACCTTATAACTAACCAAAAAGATGAGACTAAAACAAATGATAATAAAATAAATAAGCAAAACTATTACAGCCTAAATAAACTACACATATTGCGACCTGCATTACATTTTTATTCCTTCATTAGACACTTCCGATAGAATTCACATTAAAAATACAAAAAAGGAACAAACACAAAATTACAAACCATTTGACATCTGACACCGCGAATATTCAAATTAATGCATTATCGATATGAACAAAGGTGCACTTGAGTTGAAAGAGGGAGATTTTATGACACCTCTGTGCTTTACATACTACGCCTACTCAAATCATTTTCTGACACAGATTAAAAAATCCCTTGCACTTTAATTCACATTTCACCTAGTATGTACAAAATTTATATGAAACTTTTATAGTCTGTGTAACAAAAAGGGGAGGTGTGGGTAAAATGTACATGCAGGTTATGACACGTAATTTACGCGTAAATCAAATTTGACCGGTGGGTGGGTCCCGTTGTCTCGCACATATGTCGTTCTTTCTGTAGGGAACGCGATGATTGTTGCGTTTCTGAGTGCTTTCGTGTGTCCTGAAACGCTTCGGTGTGTTCGTGATATAAAGAAATGATGCCGGTACTATAGGGATAGCGTTTATCTGCACGCATTCTATCTAATTTATATACTGATTTAAAAAAGATCGAACTGGAACATTCTCTTTTGATAATATCCCAATTGAGACGATTGAGAATTTGGAGAAGACTTTTTGGTTAAAATATCCTTAAGCTATACTCCACCGGGTGCTTTGAATTACTCCGTGATCGTGATTATTTTATATTCTTAGGTTCAGATTAAACTGAAGGTGTGACTTTAAAATCTGTGTAAATGCAGTTTAATATAAGGAACCAACAAACACATGGTTTTATTAGATACCAATCAGCAAAGGGTGCAACGGCGATCACAGATAAGAAAAGTTGCATTATTATCAGCACGATTTCGCAATGACCTTATGTCACAAACTTTCATTTGAAAACAATGAACTAATTTTACACTTATCAGCATTATAGTACAACCATGAAGATCAAATGTCTATTGGATGTGTGATCCCTGTTCGACCTAGAATCATAATCATTTACATCGTGTAATTTACAAAAAAAAAAAACATATAAAAAAATAAACAAAAGAACATAAACATCTGCAGTTCTTATCAATTGCGTTTTCATCATACAAATATGGTGGTACTGTCGGGCCTAGGCCGGCCAAATCTGCAAATCCGCCAATGTGAATGTAGGATTTTTTTGTAGAGGTAGAACCTGAAAAAAGATGGATGGATTGCGTGAAGGATGAAGTGAGCATAAAAAGAGTGACTACTAGGATGTCGGATGACGCAAAGGCGTGGAATATAGTGTTATAACATCGAGAGTATTCGTTTAGCTCTACAAAATGTCTCAATGTATGGATAACAATTAAAATCAAATTAACCTAAGTATAACGCTCTTAAGAGTGCTTCGCTTTATATAATATTGTTATATAATGATTATACCATATATTTTAATAGCCCTTAACATAGTTGGCGTTAAGTAATAATAAAAAATCAGTCCGCTTAATACTTTGAAGCTATTAATCAGAATCGCATCGAATTATCTTGCTAAGTAGCCCCTTATTAAAGTCGACTCCTATTTTACGCTTACACTGGCCTCCACAAAAAATAAGCCACCCCACAGTTCAGCCGGGCTGTGGCGAACACCTGTGCGGTTCACGTAAAAGTGTACAATGTCTGATGCCTGCCACTCGGAAATTATGTCATACGCTCAATTACTGTGCAATGTGTTTAATAAGATTATAAAAAAATTACGTTGTTAAGAAGATTAACTACATTTATAGCTGTTTTGGTAGAAAGCGGCAAAAGCAAACTGTAGGCGGTCGCTTCTTTTTAAAATATAAGAAAATACTATTAAGTTGCCAGGCTTATAGGAATGAAAATGAAGGAAAGGAAAAGAAGAAGAGCACTTTACAGCAGACCAAACATAAGAATTATTTAGTACTGATACCTCTTTTTTATGCTTGGAAGTTCGTACGTTCTCACTCGATTCGGCCGCTTGGTGCAATAGTTGCAGCGGTCCAGCAACAAACTGCCTTAAGCCAAGTGATCACCGCCACCCCTGAATATCCGGTATACCAAGAGGCACTGTTTACGACTTAATAAAGGAATGAATTTGAAAACTGATGAAGGTTTTCGTACGTCGACAATACATTCGATATAGTTACTACAATATTAAATTATGTTGAATGTTATAATAGTTTTCCCATGCACCATTTTTAGTCGAATGTATTTATAGTAACCCTCGTCTATAATAATAATGAAGAATTATTGTTTTTTACGTCACACTCGGGTGTTTTGTATAAGGATTTCCTTTTTACAAGTATCTTTAGTACTTTAATAAACACGCTCTCAAATGCGAGTTTATTTACTTATAAAAGCATCGTTTTCCTTAATGATTTAATATGAATCATACCAATTGACCAGTACTTTTCATAATAAAATTTACTTATATTTTGCGTTGTAAATAAGTGTTATTTACAAAATATAAACTCTAATCAAAATCTAAGGAAATCAAAGGGAAGTTAATTTAAGACGTCAGAGCCTGCACAACAGGTATTTTATAACATTGTTGCTTTAGATAAATGGGCTTATCTCCAACATTTCGTCATACATTAGATAAAGCCCTCAGGCTACTTTGTTTGATTTGATCTTAGATCTACAGATACCTCTAGAATGTTCAGCGACTTTGTGCTGTCTGACATTACTAATAAATATTAGCGGCAGAATTTTCTCATGTCCTAAACTATTTAACGGAAACTATTTTTTACTGCTTGCTTGTAAAAATCATGTACATAGATCGACAAACAACCTATTAACATTTGTGCCTACTGAAATTGGATACAATAAAAAAGTTAAAAATGAAAGCTTCACATAGGAATTTCATGAATAACATTTATATATATATATTTTTTTTATAAGAGTAGGAGGCAAACGAGCGGCGAGAACATGCGATGCCTTAGGTAAGAAAGTCATAGTATTTGCCATTATCAATAAACGGCAGAGAAGATGGTGTCGATACATTATCTGGCGTGACTTGTAAATGTCGGCCCCCAGTAAAGTGGGCTGACAAATAAATCATTGCTAATACGATTTTGCTTCAACATATTTTTGCTCCAACTTCCCCTACGAAGATGACTTACGCAGATATTTCCGTATAACCATTAATATGATACCTTTTGAACGTTTAAAATATTATTTTCTTACTAGCCCTCGACTTTAGCTATTCCAGAAATAAATTTAAACACTAAACTGTACCAAATGATTGTAAAGGGCTAGAAATATTTTAGATTGAAGTCTTTCTTAAAAACTTTTTTAGGTTAACTGGAAAGTGACTTATGGGCAAAGTGGACATCACCATAGACGTAAAAAAACTTAACTTATCCAGTTACCCTGACTCACTTAAACGTGTAATAATTGTATTAAATTTGATAATACAAACAGACTATTCTCATTATAGAAGGGTAATAAAACTATAAAATATTCGCATCTGTCTTAAAGAAGAAGGGAGGTTGGTTAATTACTAACTAACATAATCTTCCAGACAAAAACAATAGATCATGTGCACTCTCTGGCCTTTTGTTGATAGAGCCCGCGGCTAGATGGCGTGCATTAGTTGAGTCAACACGCGCTACTGTCTGCCATAATCCGCTCAGTAGCGCCCCCTACGTTGTCGATGAGTAAATAGCGTTCGATACTGAATATAAGGATGAAACATATAGAGTAAATTCGTTAATTATTATTTATTAAACATTATTAACCACCGTTATGGGATTTTCATATCGCTACGTACCAATAGGATATTACTTGGCATTTGTATCGGACTTATTATGCCTCAACTGAAATAGAACTCGGGTCCCATGCTGTAATAGCTATGTAAGCTCAAACCGATAGACTTAAGAAGAAGAAGCTAGGCTATGTACAATAGATTTTACTGATAGAAATGTAATCGCAGGATTCTGAACATTTGCTATTGCTACTCTGAGACATATATTTTGACAGCGGCAGTTGTAACCAGAATAGGCTAATTTGACGGGGGAAATATTCTACGATATTGGTCATACGCTGTAACGTTTCGCTTTAAGGTAGAAATGTACATATTGTGGTGACCTTTGTGGTCCTTTAACCATACCTTTAAAAATTAGGTCTAAAACAAGTTTCTAGACAGCGAAGTATTTAAAAAAAATACTTTTACTTTTTAATTTGTTACGTACACGAATATAAAATATGAAAATGGCCAAGACAACTGAAATGGCTAGCGCGAATCAAAAGCACAAACGATGTCAAATCCAGTAGCACATAATTCTCTGACATTAAATTTACTCTGTCCGAAACCACACACTACAGTTTTGTAATGTTATAGATACATTGTGCATCAAGCCGGAAAGCGGCTAGTTCGACAAACATACGCACAGAGCAGGCTTCAATCGAGCGTACTACATGCTGATAAGTATTAGGAACCTTCGACTACAGTCGAGGAAAAAAGGGACAATGTTACGTTATTTTTGCTAATTACTGACTAGAAGGATTTGAAAGGGGCTAATTATCGTAATCTACCTTTATTAAACATAAAGGACTGTTATACTTCTAAGGATACTTAAATTAAAATATATTCATCTATTCACCAATATCAATACAAATAACTCCGGCAACGCATCTGCAGTTCCTCTGGTGTTGCGGGTGTCCATGGGCGGCGTTAATCACCTCGGTGTTCCCGCCGCTCGTTTGCCCCCTTCTCTTATAAAAAAATGGTACCATGCTACAAAAGAGCTGAAATATTTATTTATTGCAGAAGGTGGCAAACGAGCAATCGAATTTCTTGATAGTAAAAGTAACCGCAATCATATAGCATCTGCAACGAACTAATGAGTGCAGATGTGTTGACAACCTTTAATGTAAAAAGAAGAGGATAAACTGAATAAAGGGTATTTCTTTTTCCTAATCTCCTCCCCAGTCAAATCCTCTTCCCTTTCCCATCCTTTCTACACTAGAATAGGAAAACGAACTATGATTAGGCCTTCCACGCTTCATTCTTGAGACGGAATGCGGAATACTTCTACTTGACGCCTGTCTTATTTGTTGACCCGTTGTAGCACTATGACAGCCGAGTTGGCTTATTCCTGCAACATATATTGTTGTTGCGGACTCTACCACTATTAAAAATCAAACGTTATTCTTTGGATAGATTGAAACTTGGGAATGACTTAAAGCTTTTATTATACATGGTAATTCAATTCAAATCTTAATCAACTCAAATTTAGTATATTATGTATACGGGTTTAGATGCTGGTGACCATGCTTTATTTTTGAAAATTTATGGATGCTATAAATTGTTATTCAAATCAAGCAAAAGCCATCCGATTTTTTGCTCGCCTGTACTCTAAGCCTGCTTAATATCCGTTTGCTTACTTTGATATTTGTGCGGGGGCTTAGCATGCGTTGCCGTACGTATTTGCGTATTGGTATTGGAGCTCTGCCGTTGGCTGCAGTCAAAGGGTTGATTTGAGGTGCACCGGGATTAGCCTGGTCAATTAAGGGGTTTATTGTACGCGTAATTTGAAACTTGAGATACAATGGAGGAGAATTGACTATGAACTCGATTGTACTGATTGTTACTAATGAATTAGTTTGGTTTATGCTTGTTCAGTAAATGTGTTAATTGCTACTATATTAGATATTATTGTCTTTGTTGTTTTGTCTTTGTACAATGTATCTTTTCTACGTTTGCCGAAGGTTTTCCTAGTTTTTAAATCACATGTATACATATCAAGTTTCATTAAGTTTTTTCACCTTTATCCATCATTTCAACTAGACAAATCTCTTTCTGCATTGCAAAACTTAGACATGTTTCACAAAAGCTTTTTATTAGTTTTGCCTTTTTACAATATCTGCATCACTTTTAGGACAAATTACATTTCAAAGACAAGTAATAATTTGGATTCTTCATTAAGAATTATTGACAAAAATAATGATTTGGCTTGACCGTGTTTTTGATTTTTAATGCAGTGCTAAATTTAAGAGCACAGCGGTAGTAGAAATATAGAAAGTTTTTTTGTTTCGAATGTTCAAAACAAGGTTATCCCTCCGATGAAACTAATGTGCAAAGACCAATCAAAATGCCCCATTATATTCTGTCTTAACATTATCATGCAGTTGTATGCGAAAATTCGGTCAACACAAAAATTTCTCAACAATCTCACGTGTGCTCCCTTTCGCGCTCTCCGTACAGTGACGTGCAAAAGTGACAAAGCTACATTCTTTAACGCTGCGTGTAATTGATGGAGCGTACGTTGACCTCGGACATAGTGCGTCTCTATAGATAATTGTTTCAACTTAATTCGTAATATAATCGATGCAGCGAGCACCATTATGCAGGGCTGCGCTACGCGTAATCTGTGGGCCAGTCGCGAAGTCACGCCTATTTGTTACACAGGATGTATCAAGTTTTCATTTCTCCAGTGTACTTTTTAGCTTTGTACAATAAACGAATTTTCCTATTTTAAATAATTAGTGCTATAAATAATATGTATAAAACGTTTATTGGATATATTTGAACGTTTGCTGTGACGATTTGTTATAATCTTTTTGTTATCAGATCAACGCTACAGATCTCAAAAGTATACCATAACTATACCATTCCGTGATAGAAATATAAGTAAATATTTGTTAAACATTCAAAGAAAGCAGTCGAAATTTGGAGAAAAATTACAAGTGCATTATCAATCACTATACAGAATATAGTAGGCGCTACTGACTATGTAACTTATAATTCTCGTAGTAGAGTATTCCCTCTCTTGGAGAGGAGGCCTGCGTCCCTGCAGTGGGGAACATTCTAAAAAAGTTTGATTTATTATTAACCTAACTGTAATGCATTTTATAAACTACTTCATACAATTATATTATCTTTAATCCAAATTAACCGTCTATACTCTGCTCATTGCACAAGCGTACTTATTTCGGTACATCCTGTAGAGTGCGTTGAATCAAGAGCGCAGGACCGTCATTTATCATCAGGCGGATTAACTGCGGCTGTGTGCACTTGTTCCATTTAAAATCGACTTCCTCGTATTCTCTGTTAGACAAAAAACCTTTTACTGACCGTGTTGTTCATTGTTTTTTGTTAATAAACACAAGTCGATTTGAATTGGTGCATTGTTGAAAAGTGTATGAATATTTGTGATTATAGATACCAAGCGTTAGATTGTTTATTTATCAATAGTCCCACTTGAATAGTTGGTTAACAATCAGATTAAGGTAGTAAAGCACACTAGGTTAGCTAGCCCTCAAGTCTGTGATTTGAATTACAGGCTTTAATAAATGAATGTACTAGTTTATTTGATTTGTACTTACTAAAAACCTACTTTTAGCGTTAAATCCTGTTGTATTCAAGACATGGGGTGGTGTCTTCTATCACAAGTTAAGTAAAAGGCATGAGAGTTTTGTTCAAGAAGTAGACCATACACAAAGTTTTCACACATTAAGAACTACACAAGTGCAAGCTACCAATCATATTGTCATAATTTAATACGCTTTGCTCCAACGCGCCCGAAATAAGTAGGTGGGCGAAGAGTCAAGCAATGTAACCGAATTAATGAGTAACCTTTTTGCCTAATCGTTGCATTGAAGCGTGGTCGAACACGAACGAATTCAAAAATTCTCACAAAGGGTAATTTTCATATTGGGACATAAATGCTACGAAATTGTTGCTGAATTACTTGTGCTTTTACCCAATAATAATAATAACATAATATGTAGTTTCTTTATACCATTTTTAGTAAGCTTATAGTACTTAGAGGAGCAGTATTGGCCCAGTGGTATAGTGTCGCGGCTCGGACCCAGTACAGCACCTTACTTTGTGTAATTTATTTCGTCACTGCTCCAATTGCTCCAAAAACGGCATTTCTTACAACTACCAAATTCGAAGATATGTGATATCCATCAAGCCGCACCGGGCCAGCGTGGTGGATTACGACCCCTTCTCTCTCTCGGAGAGGAGGAGTTTTTTCCTACAGTGAGTCATTTGGTGTAAGCTGGTCGGAGGAAACAGTATATACTTTACGTGCATAAATTAAAAAAACTTAAGAACCTTCAAGAATAGATGATCTATTTCTCATCTTAAATTTGTTTGTACCCAATTTGCTTACCATATAATTTAACAATGGTTTACATATTCATATCAAGTAATGATTTGTTAGTACGCCATAATAACAGAATGAAGAGCATGAGGTTTGTGAATATTAGTCGATTATTATACTAAATTTATAAAATGTATCCTGTGAGAAATATCACTATAAATGCAATAAAATTCCTCAGGAGTATCTATACGAGCTGTATAATAATTGGGGACCGAAATCATTCCACATAAT
The DNA here is from genome assembly GCA_000931545.1 of Papilio glaucus. Classification (NCBI taxonomy): domain Eukaryota; kingdom Metazoa; phylum Arthropoda; class Insecta; order Lepidoptera; family Papilionidae; genus Papilio; species Papilio glaucus. Next base: position 291,716 of record JWHW01008702.1, read on the forward strand.
TTTCGATTTTGCGGTAATTTTTTTCCGTGTTTCCCCCAACCGCCTATTTTCGCCAAGGGTTAGATGTTAAATACGGGATGCACTTTTTATATTCTTTGTTAGCAATGGGCATGTTTGTCATTACATGTCAAATTATTTTATGGTTCTTTAGATTAGGCGATGACTGTACAGTCGCGTGGGAAAACACTTTTTAGGTTAATGATGACATTGACTTTTTATTGATTTAGACTTTTTTTTTATTTATATTTAAAAGAATTTCACCTTCGTTTGTGTTGTGGTTTCTATCAATAGATGCTTTACTCTAGGGATTTTTATGTTACGTATTGTGTATAATAATACTCGTTATGTCATATGTGCATCTTGTATTGTGTGTGATGAGGGATGGGGTGCAAATAATATGTTAGATTAATAGAAATGACTTAATAGTTTGTGTTTGGAACGAACACAATATTCATCATCATCATCATCCGGTCATCTGATATTAAGCGACTGCTAGGATATTTCCTTTTCCCCATCTATCTCGTCTCCGTACAATCCTCTTCTCCTTCCCATCCTATCGTTATTAGGAGAGGATAGAAAAACTGAAACTCTTCTTTCATTCTTGCAGGACAAATTAAATTGAAGAGTGCCCTATTTTATATTGCATGAGTTTTGTAATTTTAATTAAATTCTCTTTTTAGCATATTCCGCTTCTTTATTTCACGGATCGAAGTGGGTTTAGTGGTAGTATAAGTAAAATAATTAAAGAAGAACCTTCTGAACAAATGTTTCTAAAAATGAATAGTGTAGTTTTGCCTAAACAATAAGATAACAATACATTAACCGGTCATCATGTTATTTTATACGTTAACAGCTTGAGATAAAGTCTAGAATCGTCCTGTCTGAATATGTTCAAGGGACAATTACCTATGCCTCACGCAGTACACTCAGAAGCACAACAAAAGCGCACAATATGGCTAATGGCGGAGGCAACTAGACGCAACTCATTCAGCAAACAATTACCGACTTAATAGAATAAATAGAGTAATCAGGCTACTTCAGCGAACGCTGAGTGGGTTGTCGGCGACTGTACGCTAAATTTACGTGCGTCGATAGAATGTTTTGCAAGGTTACACTATAAATGATTTTATGATAATAGTCTTAGGCAAACTAGCAATCAGTTGAAATGTGAAGTGACCAATTCTATTAATTCACACGCATACGCAACAAACAGTAACACAAGAAGAAAAAGGGAAAGTGAAGGGGATGGGCTGCGCCATCCCACACGTCAGACAAAATGCAGAAATATATAAATACACATATCAGAGGTTTTTTGTAAAGTTGAGGTACTTCACTGATCGCGGGAGCTTATTTAGGCAATTACTCCTGCTGGTGCTATCAGCTCTAACCTTATTATCATTGTCTTGACAATGGATGTGTAATCTTATCTATTAATCTAAGAAACATGGTACATAATTATTTATTGATTTGAAATGTAAACAACAAATAAAACTATATAGAAGACTTTTCTTTAAGCTAAGGCATCGATCATTCGAATAGCAATTGATCCAATCTTGCTTACATCAAACAGCTAGTTAATATGTGTAATGTGATCACTTCCTGATTCTATTTTTGATATCTTATTTGTTTCTGTAATTTGTTTTAATTTAATTTTAATGTTTGCACTTTAATGCAGCGTACGTATATTACCGAGTCGGCTGAAACACGCACGTTAACCCAATCCCGGTGCGGGGCCGCACCTTTTGTTAGCGTTATTTGGATGCTAATGTGTTAATTATCAGTTTTGCATTGTAATTACCAGGGTCCCGGTAACAAGTGTTATGAATATTGCATTCCCGGTTTAAATACGAATTGATTGACCTTTGTTTGAAGCTATTGGATATGACAATTTGATCACACCGTTTTACATACATCTCACCATAAATAATGAGGTTTAAATGTGTAATGATAAACATTTTGAAACCAATGTTTATGATAACTGCAGATTTAGAAAAGTTATTGAATTTTTTTCGGGCGAATTCAGGGCCTGTAATCTAATAGTTAAAGGTACGGACTACGATACGTGCGAAATATGGTCATGGGTTCGAATCCACCATTCGACTAATGCCGATAAATGGTTCACCATTTCCAACTAAGTTTAAGCTTAGTTGGGAAGGATTAAAAAATCAATATTAGTTGATTATTTTTAATTATCTATTACATTTTGTTCACGCTATTTATTAAAGAATGTTTTTTTTTTTTTAATAAAGACAATGAAAACGAGACTAGCAGCAAACATATTTGTATACTCAACGTTTTAAACATTAGGCACGCTGGTCCGATCCCGTTACCTATTGTTAGAACAAGTCAAAATACTTGACATAAGTGCACTTTCAGAATTAGTTAAGCTTTTAATTCATTTTGTGATCTTATTGTACTCATTTTGATATCTTACAAAGTCAGTTACACGATTCGGCTCAGGTGATTTAGACAAAATTAAATTCTATTCGATTGGCATAAAGCTCATAATAGTACTATAGACAGATAAGCTTAGGGATTTTTTTGCCAAATGAAACTGTCAAGGGTTAGAAATTAAGGGGCCAAGTTCAAATATAGAATGACATACCTTTTTTTATCACGCCATACATCAACCATAGATAATTCGATTGTAAAGGCACCAACAAAACGGCGTTTACAAATTTTTATGTTTCAGATTTAAAAATTTATTATTTAATACACTGAGCGCAGTGCATTTCGGAGCCGAGGGACGCTTTGTAAGATATTCATTAGGTGCAATAAAAAAGTAATGTTGTATTGTGATCGGCTGATGAATTTCGGGAATGATTTTGCGAATTTACGATCGATTCTCGGTCGTTTTACGATATTCTCTCGCTGATGTGCATTTTTTTTTGCGTGAGAAAGGCGTTACTTTAACCAGGTGTTATGTCGTTTAGCTGTAAATTTTATTCGTCAACTGTTCAACGAATCTACAGGATGTTTATTTAGAAAGTCAAATAATATGAGCGGAACATTCATACTCTATGACTCTGCAATAAACAAATTATCTGGAACAAACGTAATTGTTACATAGTTTCGGTTCCTTAAATTCGATCGTAAGTAACCAACAATCAAAACAATACAACTGAAAGTGTCTTTAATTCATTTTAAATAACTTTAAGTGCGGTAAGTGGCGGGCACAAGGCACAACACTATGATTAACAAATCACACCCGCAGATCCTTCGCCGGCCATTTGAACTCATCAAGTAAACACGATAATGCGCGTCTGCGCACAAGCGACGCTCATAACCGTGCATCAAACCATTAGCTTTATCTATTCAATATTCCCGATTTGTTTTTTAACTAATTTATGGCGCGTAGACACGAAATACAATGCATGTAGAATGTTCCCACTGGTACTTAAAAACTGGAAGAGACAGTTATAAGGTACCCGGTAAAATAAAGACCTATGCAAATATTCACATTTCTAGTGGTAGCATTTGTGCCTGCAAATAGAATCGGTAGGTTTTGGACCTATTTTGTTCGTTTTACAAACACGAAGCAGACAAGTTAGGTATTAAATACAAATGTGTGAAATCAGCCAATGCGCACTCTTGTGTCGCGGACCGACACAAAAACACAACTGTTGGACCGATTACGAGAGCACAAATAGCTAACTTATCTTCTATATGTATAAAAAAATAAGAAACTGACTGACAGATATATCAACGCACAGCCCAAACTGCTACGCCTAGAGACTTGAAAATTTGCACTGAGATATCTGTTATTACGTAGAAGATAACTAAGAAAGAATTATTCTAAATTCATCCCCTAAAGATTTAAGCTAGGTGATGAAAGTGTGAATGGAAAAACTACCCGCGTGAAGCCGAGGCGCGTCGCCAGTTTATATTTACTCAAGGCATTTCAATGCTAAAACACATATTGTCGTGTATCACTATTTTTGTCTCTTCCATTAAATCTATACATCTGACATTAAACAACAGGGTCACTTGTGAAGCGGGCGAAAGAAATGAGATTTTAACCATGGGTATTACATGTAAATTAATTAATAACCGCTCTTCAAGCGGATGTTAAGTGTGTTTAACTATACGCTATTAGTAGCCCAGTTGGTTTACTATGAGCTTAATGAAAGCAAAAAAGCACGGAAGAGATTCATTAATAAACTTGATCACAGCCTAAAAAAAATTATATTGTACTATTTTAATTGGAGTAAGAGAAAATATATAAATAGTACTCTCCATGTTTACAACAGATTTGGGACTACATCATATTAATTAAAATTCCCGTCTCACGTTGTCTCATGTCAACGTCATGTTCCTTAAGCATAACAACTACATGATTTACTGATGCATTGGCATTTATGTAGAGAGGAGTTAGGAAAATATTTTTTATTTAAACAAAAACAAAACCGACTTCAAAAAAAACTATATTCAAAAACATTAAATGTACTAAAAAGTATAAAATATTTTAACGCAATTAAATATAAGAATCAATTCTTAATCATATTTATTTACGGAGCCGGCGTCAGCCAAGGAAATACCAACGTACGAGGATGCCTTTGCTCGACAGTGCCCTTAGTTGCAGACATACCTTAGCTGAAACCGACTGTGATTATGAATTTCCAATTGGTGCAATCCTGGCACACCTCTATCGCTTCTTATACATCTTTAGATGTGAGTATAGAAGCTCCTCGCTTACGGATACTCCTTATATCGCCTTTCTTTTGTATATCACTATTCTGATCGGGATAACTTCACCTGGGCCGTTCCCTGCCTACATTGCTTCTCGCGGGTCTTTTCCTTCGAGAAATTTCACCAGTACATGTAAAATATTAGTTTGTTAACTATCGTATACACGACAGTTTGCCTTTGAAATACAAATATTTAGACCATGTACTACATAAGTGAGCCTATTACCTTCGTCTTGAGAACGTCATAGTAGTACCCTTAAGTTGGTAATTTCGAGAATTTTTAACAAGCGAATATAAAAACCACAAAGCGGACGTCGCTGCTTACTCCATTGATACTTATTCATTGAAGTAAAATAAAATGAAATAGGATCCGTGTCTAATTATGGTCGTTATGTGGAGCCGGGGTAATTACTGCCTTCTGTTAAGGGTAGGTTCTATTGCAATATAATACTTCGCGTATTTTGAGCCAGCTAGTTTTGATATTTCTGCGTTCTTCGTATTTTGAGTACATAACAGCATAATAGTTTGGCTTTTTGATGCGTCACTGTTTGACTATCTTTATTAAATTGTGTGTCATAATAAAACAAGCTGTTCTTTATGGAAGTAGGTGGCAAACGAGCAAGCGTTTCACCTGATGTAACTGAGCGCTACCCATAGACATCCGCAACAAGCAACGCAGAGAACTTCACGCCTGTTTTCTGTGAGGTCGTGGTATTTCACGTACTTATTAAATTATATAAAAATAATTTAACAGCTCCTGTACCAAAAGCTTTATGAACTTTGACTGAAATAAGTCAATATGCTAAATTAAATTTCATTATTTTACAATTGCATGCTAATTCTCCTTAACAAACATCTGAGACTTCTCAATGGAGCGTCTCGCTGCAGCCAGCCTTTGTGTTTTGAAGTATAATGACAGAAAATTGTTGCAAGCGTGTCTTTTGTGAGATGAACTATTCCAATCAGAGCGCCGTCCCGCGGGAATTAAAAACGACAATATCCCGCAAACCTCTCGGACTGTACGGGAGCTATTCATCTGGAACCCGCTAAATTATGGTACGCCTTGTTAATTACGACGTAATCACCGACTGTTTCAATGTTTTGAGAAACGAACAACGAAATATGAGAAGACAACGACCACTGTGCTGAAAATTTGACTGGGGTAACTTCGTTTTTTCTTTTCGTTGTATCGGAAAAAAAAATCACTAGTAAATTATGTTTTATTACAGAATTTTGTACAATAGCTCACTGTCCTACCTACTCTGTTGGCCGCTAGCTTCTTTCTAAAATAAAGACCGCTTTCTCACTCTCTCTCTATCTATCCGACAGTCGTTCACTGCTAGACCTCCTCGAAACTTTGATCGGTTCCCTGCCACCTTCACCCATTAGACTCCCTCAACCTTGACCAGATCATCGATCTATTGCCGTAATCTCCGTCGATCTGTACATGGCCGCTATTCCAGGACTTTTCGGGCCTGTCGGCCGTCTTACTTACTCTACCTTAGTTAAGTGACCTTCACGAACCATTAACGATCAGTAGAGGTAAATTATAAAATAGTTTACGATGCGATGTCACTTTGTCAGAAGAAAGATTGCATAAATACCACTCCTTCTCGCCCGTGTTCTGTAAGAGTGTGATACTTACCTGGTCGGGGTGGCCCATTTTTCTACATAAAACTGTCCTTGTTAATAATTAATGGGGATTCCAAGCAAAAGGCGTAATATTCATATTAGGACATTAATCAAGCAAATCATGCGCGACCTTCATTAACCGACTTCAAAGGAAGGAGGTTTTCAATTCGGTGGGTTTTTTTAGATTTGGATTTCTCCAGTAACAAATATCAAACTAAATGATTGGATGGACAAACTGTTTCATTATGTAAAAGCACTTCATGTAGTATGAGAAGTGCTAAAATGTTCTTAGTTCAGTTCATGAAGTACTTTAATCAAAACCTGACACATTGTCGCATATTAAATTATTGTTATGTCGTCTGACTCCATAAAAGGATGCGGACACGTATGGGGAGTACTGCTGACAAATGAAATGAACGCTTTCAGGAAATTAAACCATAAACCACGGTTCGTAATAGCCATAATCGTATGATTGCATATCCTTTTACATTAGTAGCTGCGTTAAAGTACTTAAAGTGGATCATTTCAACTGAATATACATAGAAATTCAATTTGCCTGAAAACAATAAAAGCAAACGTTAAACGGAATATTGTATGATTAACTCGTAAGAGTCAAGTATGAGTTAGTTATATTATTAAATATTTTAAAATCTAAGAACTAACTTATTCTAAGCTAAGATCAAAGAACTAACTTATTCTAAGCTAAGATCTAAGAACTAACTTATTCTAAGATAAGAAGAAATGTTAATAAGGTATGAGGCAATAACCGTTACAGAATTGTTTGGAATTCCACCATATTTATATTACATGGTTTAATTTTACGTAGAGAGACAATCCTGGCACTGTATACCCATAAACAGACTGCGAATTACTAAGTTATTAAACCATAAAATATCAAAAACTGATGCTCATATTCACGGGATGGCTTACATTCAAACACCTTACCATGCAGATTTTAAATCCTGGTATCCTGGTATTTAAATTATTTTGCTACAGCCTCGCTAATGGATAATGCTTTTCACACGTCGAGTTTTCATAAAGATAAAGCATTACCGGCGTAGACATGATGCACTCTCCTCATTAGTTAATTCCTCAAATATTACATACTCTTCTAACGTGGACATTTGAAGTAAATGGCCGCTAATCCTCTTATCTTAATCCTTACAGTGTTGTGGCCACTAAACCAGCGTTCACTAAATAACGAATAAAAAATATTTGAGTTATTGGTCGAGTAGATAGATATTTAACAATGTAAATAGTTAAAAAAATATGTAGGTTGAAGAGTGATACACACTTTTCAGTTTCTGAGTTTGATTTTACCCAAAGCAAAAGTGCCTAACATGCCCAAGAAAACTTCACTTGACTTCAAATATTCACTTCAAAAAAGAATATTGTCTTATTTACTGTTTCCTAAAAAAGGCGGAGAAGGTCGAGTTTCGTAGGTGGTATTTGTATGTACCTCTACAATACACCTATATTCTGAGATGTCGTTCAAACCCATGATAACAACAGCTGCCGTATAATTTTTACTATTAATTAATAATAATAATTAATAATATTAATAAAATTAATTAAATAAAATTAATTAAGAAGATTTCATTTTAATCTAATATCCATTATTCCTGGAAATGTGAAGAAATAGAAGCCTGAAAATATTAATGCCTAATACTAATTAATAATATCTGATTATTTTAATGGCCACACACAATACCTTCTTCATTATTCAAGTGTTCCTTTTAATGTGCGCGAAATTAATGTGGTCGACAATGTTGTTCGTTCAGTTCTAAGCGCCTTGAACATTTTAATAGCATGATTAAAAATTACGCAATTTTTTTTATATAAGCACGTACAATAAATAATTTCGTTATTATTTTAACGCCAATAATTAGTGAATTAAAAGACACCTGTTACCATATTCTATTTTATTTTACAAAGATTTAATACTCCAGTAAAAAATCGTAACTTTGGAAAAAAATATATATTTGGAAATCGAACTATTTTATTACCTATAAGCTGTGCCCAGAGTTTTCACTCGCCGTGCGATTTAATTAAACAAACGCAGTCTAAACTAAGCTGAACCCTATTTAATATAAATTTGACTTATGTAGATCTAATCCCCCTACTTTCGATCTTTAGTAGATGAATTTAGAAAATTCCTTAGTGCTCGCCTACACATTAGTAGAAGTTTTTGTGCAAAATTTCATGTCAGTTTCTTCTTTTATATTATATAGGCTAATTATATAACCGTATGCTATCATTTCGAGGTTATTACAATTATTTAAGAGCGATCAATGGCCTACGTCCTGCAGTGGAGATGGATGGAAAGAAGAAGAATTGTTATCTTACATGATAAAAACTACAAAAATTAATTAACGTAAGGAAACCCAAGCTAGTCTATTTATACGTAGTTCTTTTTAAGGAAAGACTTTTCAAATATCGAATTTCAAAAGACAAAATAAGGTGTTTGATTTTTACGTTCTTTTTATTACACTATCGGCATATATTTTATAACAAAAACCAGTAAAATTGTAATAATTTTGATTAAAAAAAAATGACAATTATGTAATAAATCTTAAGGTTTAAAATCGAATGGACAAAAAATTAAGCAGATACGTTGTACATTACTTTATTTCCTGTTTGTAAGAATCCAATTTAAAAGTCGTAAAATGGAATTAACCGTCCCGGGATTAGAAGATTCGATAACTAACAACTTTACGGCTTCCGACGCTACCCTTCATTATTTATTGTTTTGAAAACGGTCCGTTATAAAAATTTATTGCTGCATAAAGCATAGGTATTGGTCGTAGAATTGTTTTGCAGTATTGTTACTGAACATGCCTTTCCATGCATCATATAGAAATGTGGGAGTGACAATACAAATTTATGTTGCAAAAGTGAGTGCCGACAGTGTGAGTGTTGACAGTTCCTCCCAGAAAAAAATATATCGATAAGATTATCTACATACTAAAAAACAAAATAAGGATTACCGACTAGTATCTATGCGTAGATAGGATGTAGAAGAAGCGAGAGAGATGTGCCAGGATCGCACCATATGAATTCATAATCACTGCCTACCCCTCTGAATTATAGTGATTATTTATTTATTTATATCAACAGTAAGTATATCGTTGGCTTATTAAACACCTGAAAAAAATGTCTAACAATTACCTGATAATTTAAAATCTAGCACTAATTGAAATTTTGTTGTGCCTTATTTTGCGCGATATCGCTTTAACGTTGGTTAACCTAACAAATTCACTAACTTCTTCTAAGTAACTTCTTGAAATCTGCACTGCATGATTTGCAATGATACGTTCTTTATTTTGCCTTAAAACGACGCAAAACAACTATAACATTGTAATAACCTTTTGAACTTTCCCTCTTGTCTCAAGGGCGTCACCTCTCAGGCATATCTTCCAAGACATAGGCTAAGAACACACAGAGCGGTTTCCACCAGCTCCCGCCGCGGTTGCCGGCCCGTGGTTTTATTTCTAAAATCACGAGACTGGAGTTATGTGCGATTCGCGGCCGCCTACCTACCGCAAAGCGCGCGGACGAGACCCGAAGAAGCTGTGAGAGACCGCGACCTGTGCGATTCTACTAATTGCCCGCCGGTGCGGTGAGTAAATGTAATATTTTTTTCTGTATTTCTGTATTTACATCCATATCTGCATTCTACAAAAGCCTGCATTTTAACAGTGGTAGAGCCCGCAACAACAACATCTTTTGTACGAATGGGCCGGCTCGACCGGTGAAATACGACCTTACTGAAAACAGGCGTGAAGTAGAAGTATTCTGCGTTTCGTCTGATGAGTGAGGTGCCGGAGGCCTAATTTCAGTCCTCTTCCCTTTCCCACCCCTTCTTCGTAAGGATAGGATGGGAACGGGAACAGGATTAGACGGGGAGGGGCTAACGGGGAAAAGGAAATATCCTTATTCCTGTCTATGCCCTCCTCTGTCCATTAAAGGTAGGCAACGCATCTGCAACACATTTTCTTGTTGCGGATGTCTATGGGTAGCGTTCACTTAACATCAGGTGATCCGCTTGCTCGTTTGCCACCTTATCCCATAAAAAAAAAGCCACGGGCCCGCACCGAGGCTGGCGCGGGTGAAAATCGCTCTGTGTTCTTAGCTTTAATGCTAAAATTTACAACGCCCTAGACAGAAGCGTACTTTAATTGAAAATTAATAACGCCCGTTATCGCATGTGGAAATCAGATTTACGATTACATTTTAATGCGCATTTCCATATAAAGACGTATTTATTGCGCTATGATTAAAAATTCGGAGTTATGTTTTAAAATAGCTATTTTTATCAGATCGCAGCATAAAAACTTAGACATTGTCACGCGACATATGACTCTTGCATTGCTTTACAAGCAGACGAAAAAGAAAAAAACCCCATATTTAAATAATAACTAGAATGTATTGAACTTTATATATTTTTTACTATTCGAAAAATGGTTCACTACAAAGCTATATTGAACGTTATTATGTACTTCTAAAAATGACTTTAAACGAAATAAGAATTCACATAAAGATCTATCTTTTCGGTTCGCCGTCCATCTGGTTTCTAGTTCTCCTTTCTTTATTACATCAGAGACATTCATGGAAATATTATTACATAATACTAGAGGACGTTGTCAAGCATGAACGATCGCCAATCTATTTGCGTTAAACGTCACAATTTAAAACTCATTGAACCCGATGGCAGCGCCACCTGTACCTGCCAATTGTGAATCTAAACCACCCTAAGTCCCACCCACACACAAAAAAAATCATCCAAATAGGTCTAGCGGCTTAGGAGGAGTTCCATTACATATACAAACACGAAAGAAATATATTAATATAAAAATTATAAGTATACAGTAATATACAATGAAGCAAATAATAATAAATATCAACCCTCGATATTATATTGTAAGGACTAGACGAACTTGCCCTTCAACTTCAACCTTTGAGACAATGTCATAATTTTTAATTGTTAATGTCAAAGGTCAAACGTCCCTCGTGCTATTAATAAGCAGCCATGACTACTAAATAATAAGAAAATAACAAATTCCCGTACCGCCAGACGCTATTGTTGGTTCGAAAATCGACCGTCACGGGCTAACGGTCAAAGTACTATGACGCATCGCTTTTCACTTCTATTGTTGCGATGTACGTTCAATGTTGTGCTGCTATAAACAAAATTAATGTCTAATCGTTAGCCAAGACATCCATTGCTTCCAACCTTGACCAGATCGTCGGCGATTCTGTTAGGACTTAATTTCTACAGTGATAGAGCCCGCAACAACATATGTCGCACGAATGACAGAAGACAGGTATGAAGTAGAAGTATTCTGCGCTTCGTCTGATGATAGGGGTGCCGGAGGCCCAAATCTAGTCCTCTCCCCCTTCCCATCCTTTCCTAATATACTTTTTATTGTCTATTCCTTCCTCTGTTCATTAAAGCTAGGCCGTTGTCTATGCCTATGTAAATGCGTTCATTTGCATCTCATTAAATTATTTCAGATGTCTATGGGTGGCGGTCACTTAATACCAGGTGATCTGATTGCTCGTTTGCCACCTGCTTCCATAAAAAAGGACTAGACTGCTTCATCGGAACGGTATGTCGGACTTCTTAAAGTCTTTTCTAGGATACGTAACGTGGATAACGTATTATAGAAAAAATGTGACAGATAGGAATTATAACCAAAATGGCCACACATATAGATTACAAAATTTATCTCTTTCTTCATTCATTATTGTTTTTGTCCCAATAAATAAAATACACTTACTTAATTTAATCAAAACTAACTTAAAAAGTTAAGCGCTATCATAGTAAAATCTATTCAAACACCCGACTTCAAGAGTCAAATACAGTACGGAACGGAACGGTGGTAATTTACCGAGAGAAAGAAAATTTGCCTTAATTTCATCAGCGAGGGAATTTCCTTGCTAAGTGCTATCGCACCTGCACATCTGCAGACGTCTGCAATAACACTGCAGCCTTCTGCAAACTTTAACTAATTTGTTATCGCTAGAGAAACTCTACGAATAATGTTTTCAATAGAGTTAGAGTCTTATTGAAGATTACGTATGTATAAGTCGATTTTTGAGCTAAAGTGCTAAAATTTTTAAGCGCTTTTCTTAAATATGGTCGGCAAAAACTGACTCGACTTCTCTCGTCAGAATGTATCAAAAATTCACTCATACATAGGAGTTTGGCAAATATCTACCAACATTTGATAAGTACAACGAAGTATTTAAGCAGCAATTCCTCGATGCTGTAAATATAGCCTTATTATCTCCGCAGAGTATAATTATTCCTCTGCAAAGATCGCAATTATTTCAACCAGGAACTCAAATAAACTTCAATTAGTGCAAGCGCACTCTTCGCCTTGCAGACGCCCGGTTCGCCTGGCAATTGTTTATGTTTATTACGTGTTTATTGTTTGACTTTGTGTAAACAAGTTTGCTCCTTCGCTGGCAAAGTGCTATTCCCTATAAACATGGAGGTAACTATCACTTGTGTTACTTGGAAGTGGACGAAATTGCTGTATAGCGCACTTTGAGCAGGAAATAAAATTATATTTTGGGTTATTGTTTTAAATTGCAGATAGTTCCAAAACTTAGTCTATGCTAGACTTCTAAAGGAAGCATGACCTAGAAGAATATCCTAAACCGCTATAAACAGTTGCCATTAGACAGTTAGTGTATGACTGTGAGACTTTGTTAATTTTGTTCCACACACTGAAAGTATGGCAACTGGGGATGATTTTGAGCTTAAATTCCGTTCACTTTCTGTCACTCAATCTCTAGAAAGAGACATACAGAGTAAAACTTTACTCAATATATCGCCTAGTGTAAAGAATTAAATAAGTGTAAAGTGTAATTTAAAAATATTTCCGTTGAAAGCTTCACATGCATGCGGCTTTGTAATCGTTTCCTGTAAGTTCCACACAATAGTGTCATAATTATGTTTCGCTTTAAAACCACGAACATCATCCTTTCTCGGTATCACGTCGCTTCGCACGATATCGGAAAACAATTCGTTAGTTTTATGTGACGAATCGCATTTGATTACAGAGTACGAAAATTATAGACAATGTCCAATGTTTATATTTGATCCATATTGCATGTATGTTTAAATTATTACGGCGGCATTTAAATTAAACAGATTACTACAGCCACTAAGTCTAACGCCTCAATAAACTTCTCTCTGTTTCTAAGAATCTCAATTTTGTATTTGTAAAGACGCGATTATCACATTTTTCTACAAATCATTAGCTACAAAGGATGACGTGACTAAGGGCGAAAGTTGACATTAATTAGCAATATTTCTTAACAGAAATACGAATGTAGAAGTCTTTGTAGAATGTAAAAAATATATGGTGATATTAATGTCGAAGGAAGGAATTACTGTAACCGATGTTTCTGTACACGTCACTTAGTTAAAGATATAATAAAAAAGTGTCTTACACAAGATGACAAATTACAAATTTAAGTCCAACTGCTACCATAGAAGAAAAACAAAACTTATACAAGAATGATTTATATCATGAATATGGTCTGTGCAAGTCAGACGTTATTATTTTCAAATTAAGGTTTGTTCTGTCTGCATACTGCTGGCTAACAGACTATGATTCATTCAGACAATAATGAATAAAAGTTTGCGTCTACTAGCCCATGCTTTATGACTTTCTTAATTTATTATACAAATGACATGATGTTTTAAAATTTACTTTCGAGGCTACATTATACGAAGCGGAGAAACGGAGAAACTAATTTGTCCGTCGAGCCAAGTCGCTCTCCGCCTAGAGCCGCACAGTCCGCAACTCCGCCCCATACTACTCCCCGCTATTCTCCACTTCCTCGCTCCGCGTCAATGGACAGACGCAGTCCTCAAATTCACTCGGCCCTCACTCCACTCCCCTTCTCCTCTCCACGTGGCTCTACCTCCACTGTGTAAAATTATTATTTTATTAGCTCTGTGACTAATTGATAGAAATAAAATTAATTTGACCTATTTTTATGTACATTAATTATTTATTTAAAACATTTTTATCTCTTTACCTTGTACTTTTCAATAAACTTTTGCTATAATCAACCCTACAACGTTATCAGCACACCATTATGACTCCTGCGCTAGGTATCCGCATAATAGTGTTTTCATTTATCCGAAACTGATTGATGACAATGACTCTCCCTTTTGCCCGTCGGACGCGAGCCAAGTATTTGCCTTCCCGGCTTTTTAGGGTTCGCTACATTTATTTCTATACTGTCTGGTTTGATGTACAGATACTTATGTATAGTTTGCGGTTGAATAACTTTGAAACAATGAAATTGCTTTGTTACGTTAAAGTCAATATCAAAATAATCAGACTTAGTAGTTTCTTGCAATTCATCGAACTAGCCAAGTTCCAAGGAAAGCGAAGTGTGGGCCGAATCGTCGTTGTTTCAGCCGATATTCGTCCATTGCTGAACGTAGGCATCCCCCATTGATTGCCACAAATTAACATTACCCGAAGATTTGCAAACCTTAAGTGGCAATGGACCTTGCTCGCAGAACGGATGGCCGATGGGGCTTAAAGGTCCTAGATTGGCGGCCACGTTCAGCTTAGGTAGGCCTCTCATTAGATGGATCGATGATATGGTCAAGGTTGCGGGAGTCCAGGGACGGTAGGGGACTGATCTTTGTGGTGATCAATAGGAGACGCCCGCGTCCAACAGTGGACGACTTTCATCTGAAAAGAGAGAGAGAGAGATGGATTTAAATAACCCACTAAGACGTGGAAATACTCATAAAATAACTTCATTAATACGCAGTTTTTCTTCACAATTTAAGACGCATTTTCGAGTATTTATTCCAGATTCACATCACTGGCTTATTACTGATTACAATATATTTTATTTTGCAATATTTGTCAGACTTAAAGACTATAAATTATATATGCCTTTTTTTAGTTTCCTTCCATATTTTAGTAAACACCATGGTGTACCATAACAATAAAAACAGAATGTTCTGTCTACGAGCTTAAGCTCTGTCGAGTCGAACTTTTATACAAAAAAAAAACCTCGTACGTTTGTTCTGCGGGATAAACACAATAAAACAAAAATATACGGAACCCTTTTCATTAAAGCCTCGCATCATTAAAATACGCCCGATACCCTTGTTGTATTTTTTTCTGCAAATCGCTGTACACAGAAACGGGTATCGAACCTAAACCCTTTTGTGCTCGGGACACCTGCACCATAGAGCCCTGGGTGCTCTTACAAACACACAGACTAAACAGAGTCTTATGTATATATACAGTCGTTTGATTTCATTCCCTTTCTTAAACATATTAAGCTTTATTTTTGCATAACACGACGTTTTGTTTTTTTATTTTATTTGTAGGTTACGAAAATATTAGAGGGTATCCCAAGAACCGTAAGTGTTCTGAAGAGCCACTTGCTTCTGAGTCATCACTTCATTTAAGTTTTATTAAGTAAAAAATATATATAAATAGAACAATGTTTACGATCTTTATTTATTACTTCTAAAAAATCTTTATGAATGTAATAATGTTACTTTAAAATAAATTTTAATATTCTTGTTATAAGGGTAAGCCTAGATCTTCGAAATCTCGTGCTATACGTGATCAGACACAATTAATTCTAATATCCTTTTTTTCCAGCGAGACCAATCAAAGAGCAATGTTGCATCAGAGATGAATCATCGACACGCCTACAGCACAAGTTGGTCGGCGTCGCGTCGCAAAAAACCAAAACATAACTGACCCCGAACAAGTTTTGGCCAATAAAAGAAAAATAAAATGAATTGATTATGCCTAATAACCAGTTTCGTATGAGGAAAAATTAAGGGCATCGCGTAAGTTCCTTCGATGTTGTTTATACTCGTATTTTGATGATAAACAATTTTTATCTTGTCCAGGACCACGCCTTCGTATAATACAACCATAAAACAGCTTATTGTGGTAATCGATACTGATAGGAAATATATCATAGTTGTTCTTAAGAGTAACCAATGCTGTTCAACTCTTTCTATATGCCTAAGGTATTTATTTTTTTTAACATAGAAGTAACTCCTATATTTCTAAACAAGACGAGTAAATGATCGCTTACAAAATGATACAAATGAAATTTGAAATACCAAATGGAGCACTTCCTTTACTTTTGGTCACTTAAGACATAAAATACTTTACTTTAGCTTTGTATTTACACTATTTCGTCTCGAAATGGAAAGCAAATTTTTTTCCAAGCTATGGTTTACAATTAAAATATGTAAACACCAAATGTTAATATAAAGTCAAGATACGAAAACCTTCGTCTAAAATTATACTTACTCGATATGACGATAAGGTTCAAAAGAGTATACACTTATAAAGTTCAAATCCAATATTCTATATTTAATTGTCAGTCAGTGTCCCTGGTGCAAGCAAAAGTCGAATCTAAGGTGACGAACCTATTTTACCCCGACTATACTAAAAACGTAAACGATCTACGGAATAAACTGAACATAAAATTCTACCGCTTTATCAAAAAAATGTTTCACCTAATTTCAGTGATCTGAGAAATAAACACAATTTACGAGATAAACGATCCTGATACGCCGCTCACACGCACGTCAAAAGAATTCGAACAGTTTCCGTTTTGGCAACGAGGCAGGTCTTGTTTACAATACGTCTGGCTGTTTTTATACTTTAAATTCTAATTTAATAACCTTGTGTTTTATATTAAGGCTATTTTAATAAAAAGCTAGCATAACTATGTAGTTTTACATAGTTTTCTTATACATCAAATTATTAATACATTTCAATAATGTATAGAAATACAAATCATCTACACTCATTTCCATGATACTGTAGCAAACATTATCCTTGATAAATATTCTTCAATGGAAAATAAAGGTTATGGTCTTTCTAACAAGTCTCCATAAATCAGGTCAATGGCGAGGAATACGTGCTTTGTTCTAGAAAATTCGTTCACACTGGAAAATGACAACATGAATAGATGTATGATACAAGAAAACCTTTTATTTGTTGGCAAGGCGAATAAAAGTCCTAGCGATATGCAAATGGTCATGACGTCAATACCCAACATACCCTTGGACGTCTACTAACAAGCTGATAAATACCAAAACTACGACTTATAATTATCGTATATTTTAAACAGACCGCACAGTGGTACAGACCGCAACAACATCCGCAACTCACCGTTGAACTACCACGACGTCGACACGGGTAAAATAGAAGTAATCTGCGTTTTGTCTGACGAGTGAGGTGTCGGAGGCCCAATTCTTATCCTCTTTTCCTTTCCATCCCCTCCTTTAGGAAAGGTACGGGAAAGTGAAGAGGACTTGACAGGGGATAATAAATATCCTTTTCTTAACTTCCCTTCTGTGTCTTCTTTGTGACGGTAGGCAATGCATCTGCAACTCGTTTGTTTGTTGCGGATGCCTGTGAGTAGCGGTCATTTAACATCGGGTGAACTGCTTGCTCGTTTGCTGTTATTATTAATTATTCTAATGAATCTTCAACAAAACAGTTATTGGAATGAGTTTTAATCAATTCATATCTCAGTCACACGCAGAAATACTGTCCATATGTGTAACCATTACTTCTACTACTGATTCTGCCAATTTTAGGGTGGAGTCTCAAGGATATATCCGGATCAAGAGGACTTTTTATTTTTAATTTAATTTTTAATAATCCTATTATTATGGACAAATTTTATCCTCGGCATCTTAATAATCGGCAATCTTCTTCTTCACTCTTCACAACTTCTTCATCGGTATTTTCAAACTGAAACATCTTAGGATCGTATGAGAAAAGAACGTAGTCCTTCTGTAAATACTACCAAGCTGTAGCTCTTCAATACTATCACGCAGGTGATAAACTAACATCAAGTGAGTACCTGATGATGAGTTTTGTTTGATTTCTACCTCTTCTGTTGCTATAAAATATGCTAACTACAAAATTGACGATTCTCCTAAATAATGTCTACTGTGTGAACAACAATATCCGCCAATTCACATGATGTTTCCTAATTATCATCGAAATTATTTACAAAATATTTGTCTAAATCATTGTAATCTATCATTCGATCATTTTTAAACATCAAAACATGATTATCACTTGCTGTCCCTTTTGCTTCCTATACAAGATCTATAATGCTTTCTCCCTTTATTCCCTTCTCAACATCTCTAATAAGTTCATTTGAATTAAATATCAATATAGCAAATCGTTCTGTCATTTCATTTTCTTTCGTGTGGTTACTTATCAAATTGACCGTGCAAAATATTCAAATTTTATTCAATTATTGTTAAAGATACACAGTTTGTTCAGTTCGAATGCGAGAATTAACACCTTACTATTGTAATCATTTGCATACAAAGGGGGAATCGCTTGTTGCTTCTTTCTTAACAATATATCACCTGATACGAATAAGGAGAATGTACTTTATGATGCAAATGTTTGAAGATTATTAAATTACCTGCTCAACAGCAAATGAGACAAATATCTTAATATATTTTTGAATAGCTAAGTGATGTTAAAGTATAACCATTATAACTACTCGGAATATCGTGAAAGCAATTGCAATTTGATAATCTTTCGTCGCATTAGATTAAAGTCTATCGAAACAATAGTAATTGTTAGAAAACCGGCCAAGTGCGACTCGGACTCGCGCACGAAAGTTTCCATACTTAGGTACCGTATTATCTTTAAAATCACGTTTGTTGTATGAGCTCCCTTAAATACTTATCTTCTGTTTTTTTTTTGTATTTGTTGTTACAGGGGCAACAGACATATCTGTGATCAACTGTCTAACTATCACGGTTTAGGAGATACAGCCTGGTGATAGATGGATTGATAGACAGCGGAGTCTTAGTAATATGGTCCCGTTTAACTCTTTGGATACGGAACCCTAAAAAGACGTTCATAATTTGCATTTTTATACTATTAACTAAGGCGTGAGCTAATAATTTTTAATTCATCAAAAGGGTCGTCCTCATCAATTGGAAACGTAAATTTAAAAAATAATAAAATCTATTTAGAATTTTAAAAAACAATTCCGCTAAAAAGAACTGTGGTAGCACACAAACAAAAACCCGATTCCGCAAAAATTCTAAATCCGCATCACGAAGGCGTCGAAATCCTTGCACTTGCTTGCATTTTTGAATAAATTTCTCATTCAGACTCCGATCAACGGGGATTACTGCTTACGTCTGAGATTTGCATGCAACCCTGTTAGTCGGGAACAATTTAAATAATTTGCAATGACAAATGCGAGACATTAGAATAAAACATTTTTTTATCCTTCAACAAACATCTAATTGAGTGTGAGAAAGTATTTGTCATTTACATTCTAAAACAATTTAGGTAAATCGACGACCGCATGAAGGAAGTAACAGAGTTGGGGAATGGCATATGCAAATTCGTGTGAAAATATTGACGTATGGAAATTCTACTGGGATATTATAACCGGTGATTTTTACAAGTGTGTGAATTAACCAGACATTTGATTCCCAATGATATCGACAAGCTTCAATGTAATCAATAACCTGTTAATACTTGATGGATATCTTAGGATGGGAAAAGGTAATGTACTTTGTTTAAGCAATTAAGACAGTATTCGTAATTTTGATACGTTATTCCAAGCCCACTTTTGTCTACTTACAGCACTCACTACTTTTGACCTGTCCTTAAAAGCGATAATAGAAGATGAAATGAAATCACCTCTTGTGTAGTATATTGTAACTAAATATGTATACTATACTACTGTCTTTAAAAAAAGTACTAAAGTAAGAAATGCTTGCAGGTGTGTTGCCTACCTTATACATACGGAGGAGAGTATAGCCGGAAAAAAGATATTTACTGCATCTATTCATCCCCTCCCTTCTCCAATCCTCTACTCCTTTCCATCCTATCCGTCGTAGGAAACGACGAGGAGGAGAAAAGGACTGACACCGGGCCTCCAAACCATACTCATCAGACGAAATGCAGTAAGATATTTATATTCTCCTACTTCATTCCTGTCTTCAGTGAGGTGGTCGAGTCGGTCGAGCCGGCCGGTCGGTGTTGCGGGCTCTACCTCTCTCCTCTCCTAATCCTTCCGTTTGTTTATTATCCTCGATTTATGTTTATTATATATACTTGAGCGAGTATTTTAAATATAAGTACTATTTTTGTTGTATGTTTTAATTGAAACGCTACCTCGTGTAGATGAAGGGGTAACCGATCAACGGTAAATGTAATTAATGAGACCGTGCGAAAATTAATACGAACACCGACACCCGAAAGGCGGGATCATATCACCGAAGTATTAATTGAATGAAACTCGCTGCAGTTTCACTCAGTTTTTCGCTGCGCTTCTGTTGTTGAAAATTACCGCGAGCTTCATAGACGCGATTAATCATTGGCTGCCAGCGCCGCGGACAAAGGCGGCCCCCGCGATAGGGTTGATAAATAACCAGTACAAAACTATGTTTCATATTTTATGAATATCAAGGAAATTTTGCTGCGATTATAGGTGTATTCCTCAAAACTACAAGCAAACGTCTTCTACTACTATTATCTTTGAGAAGCAGTAGAGTTCGAATTATTCCAATAATCTATTAATATTTAAAAATCATATACTTATGCAGTGTTGGCGTCAGGCAGGGTTTAGCTCAAGATCACTCGGATCGCGAGCCCTGTATCAGATGAAGCTGTAAGAACCGTCAATAAGGTTACCAGCATCGACATCTCCGAAAATTAGTTAGTCAGGCAGGGCGTAAATAACTTTAACCAAAACCTATCCCTATGCATAGTATAGACTACGGTGGTATTGTACCGACCTCGCATAATTGAGAAAAGGTCGATCTGAAAGTGTCCACTCCAGGAATTTTCGGCCCCATCGTATCTAGTAACTCCACTCATAGCTTAAGACTTTGAGTCTTACGTTGGTTGTGATATTTAATCGACTTTCTAATTGTTTAGTCATACAATTCACGGCAACGAATCAGCGATGTTAAAATATGGAGAGGAATCTGTGTCAAGATCACGAAAAAAGTGATTCATGACTTGTTTATTTTTTAGTTACGTATAAGTTGTCAATTTTATTTCGACATAGTGACAAAATTTAACGTTAGTCACCTCAAAAATTGCTATTTTGATACTTGTGATTTTCATTGAGATTTATTGCAAATAGTGATGAGATGATCTATGTTGATTCGTGGCTCTACCTTAGGACCTGATAGTAACTACACATAGGTGTCAACAAGCAAATAAGATGCAGATGCGCTACCTTATTTTAACAGAGGAATTGCTATCCATTTACTCTCTAACAAATCCAATCTTCTTCTTGGAATCTGGCATTTCATTCATCAGACGAAATGCAACCGCATAAAATACTTCTTGACGCCTATCTTCTGTAAGGTTGTGGTATTTCTAAGATCATGCCGGCTCATTCGGGTAAAAGATGTTGTTGTGGGTACTATCACTCTCGCGTTACAAAATGTGCAAGACCTCACAAATTGGAGGTAGAGTTTTTATCTAACT
>JWHW01008702.1:328066-339342 GCA_000931545.1 Papilio glaucus
ATGCCTTTCGTTTGCCTTTTTCACGAATGTCCAGTATCCTCTAATAGCTGGCAACGTATTTGTCACTTCGAGGCGAGGATCATTTTTAATGTAAGCCGCTGATGATTTTGCTTACTTCTACAAAAAATTGTAATGTTGGCGTTATTATACTTAATATTGAAATATAGTTAAAAGTGAGAAGCAGTGTGGGGAACACCCATAACCGACGAGCATGTATGCGTAGATGTATGAATGTAGAAGAAGCGAGAGAGGTGTGCCAGGATCGCGCCAAATGGAAATCCAGGATCTTTGCCTACCCCTCTGGGTTACGGACGTGAGCGCATATTTATTTTTTTATAAACTTAACTTAATAAACAATTATAATCATGAAATAAATTAATGAAATTTCCCATCCGCCAACTACGAAACAGTCAGGTTCTATTAATTGTACAGTAATAAGACAAAGGGAAGCCAATTTTATTGCACAATGAAATATTTGAAACGAAATTAATTATTTTCTGTTTTGAACCCGGGTCCTTATTAGAACAAAAAGCAACCTCAAAAAGTTTTAATGTTTTCGCGGTCCCCGTCCCCACTCGTGGTAACTGTTTGAAATATTTTCAATTAGACGTGAGTTTTCCGCCCAAGAGAGCCGCCCCTGCAAATTCAGGGCCGGTAAGGTAAATACCTTATCACCTTAAAAGAATATTTAACTTTCGCGTTAATGGTGATAGACTAATCGATTATGCAAATTGTGTAATTTGACGATCATAGATTCGATTCCACGTTACATGGATTGTTTGAACAATAAACTTTAACTTTGTGGCTATATACACGACAATATATCGATAATGTGCTATGTAATAAGACATAATAATCTTGCAGATAATCTGAATTAATTAATAATTATTTTAATATTGTTAAATTAAAGGCAAATTGTTCTGTAACATTGTTCTTTATCTATTATTAACAACTATAATTTTATCGCTTTTCTCATTTCTTGATTAGAAAATACCTTAAATTAAATAATAAAAATTAAATTAACTGTCAATTAGTTCAAACATTATAAGAGTAACAAATACAAACTAGTTTTGGAAAGACCCTTATTGCTTCAACACTTGTTCTAATATTGAATTAGGTTTGTGAAAGCACCGACCATTTGTTGTGGCATGATATGTTTGATTTGTAACCGAATATTGTAAACCCTAATTTAGTGTGTATTTAGTTATTTTAGTCGATTATACATATATGATTAATTATTTTTAACCATGGATACCTCCGCTGAAGACGACTTTGAGCGCATCAATCGTCACCAATCTGGGTGCAATTGCTAACACGTGCAAATTTGTGTGAGCGTACAAAACTCTTTGTCTTCGGAATAGGCAGGAGGCACACCAACGCCTAATAACAGTGACAATGATAAAGACAGCAACAGTTGTTGGACGAATAGGCCGTCTCAAGCAGTGATGTACCATCACCATCAATAACCTCACAGAATGCCGTCATATTAAGTGAGTAGTGAGACAAGGCTCTATCCCTTTCCTACTGCCAAATAAACTATTCTTCTTTCTCTCTTGCTCATAGGTGAGCTTTCAACGCAACGGCGAATCTTCTGCTTTTTGCCTAATATTAGAACAGCCGCTTGCTCGATTGCCTTTGCTTCCATCAAATAATTATATTTATTTCAATCACTTTCGGCTGGATTAAATCCATTTCAGATTTTTTCTACATTTAAAAAGACTTACGATACATAAAAATAGCGTTAATAATGTTATAATTCAAAATTCGTAATACGTTTAATTTTATGCAAATTTTCGCTTTCCACCTCGTTGTGCTCATTGTCTGGCGCACGTGACTCACTCTCTCTAATTACTCCCATCGGCATGTAGCAAGCGTGATGATGATTCACGACCTGTTAAAACTGTTTCGGCCGGGCGTGGTCAAATTTAATCATCATAGTCTTATTGTTCTATGCTAATATTGTCATAACGTACAAGTATTGTATATAACTATGTATACATACAGTGTTATTTACTTAAATATACACTAAACTGTTAAATAGTAATACATATCTGGGGTAGTAAACATGTATCATGATTGTGCCCTAAAAAATGTAGGTATTTTAAACTGTGAACCTACCCGGCTTAGCACCTGTAGCAAAGCATATTTGCCAACATTTTCTATAGTTACTTTTTCCCAGAGTATTATGGTTTTTTTTTTATATAGAAGAAGGTGGCAAACGAGCAAACGATTCGTCTGCTATAAAGCTACCCATAAGCATGTGCGACAAGAAAATGAGTTGCAAATGCGTTTGCCTAGATTTAATTGACATTTGAGAACTACTACATTTAAGAAAGGACGACCAAAAATTAGATATTTCCTTTTTTTATTTATCCCCCGTCAAATCTTCCCTTTACCGTGCTTTCCTTATTAGAAAATGATGGTAGGGAGTAGGCACCTCACTCATCAGACGGAACGCATAGTACTTCTACTTCACGCCGGTCTTCTATGACGTCGTGGTATTTCAACAAAATCATATTCACTTATGTATTACAAAGTAATAATTCTTTACTCAGAGTGGATTACAAACGTAATATTTGCTATAATCTTACATCAGGCGCTGTAAAATTTAAATTTTATATACCAACAAAATCAATTTATTGTGATTCTATTCGCCCAAGAACTAACTGAGCTACATTATTTAGAATTCTACTGCTGGAATATATACGCTTCTAGAAATCGACATTTAGATTATAGTAATCGCGCATGTTTGTACCTTGTGACTGTACGGCTTGTAAATGCGTAAAATCCGGCTTCCAACACAAAAAAACGTGATTTGTTAGTAAACCTTAAACCGCAAAGATCTATACATTCTTCAAGCCCATTTCGGTACACTTAAAGCGTATGTGTTGATTCATACCTATGACTACCGTTTTTAATCAGTACTAATATTCTTTAATTAAATGTCGTAAACTGACAATAGACTTGTTTGCACGTATCGCTCTGCTGATAAAGCGGTGTAGCGTCACATTATTTGCATTAATTTAAATACGTTATTTTGATACACACGCCTGTGCTAAATAAGAAATAGGTCCTGAACACACTTCAGAAAAAATCTTGCAATTTTTTTTTGATTCAATGTTTCAGTTCACAAACCCTTTTGTTACCCTTAACACTTTTATGGTCAAATTAAACATACGGCCATCAAAATCTGGATCATTCAATAAAGATACAAATGTTTTGCCATCTTTTGTGAAGAAGGGAGAGAGTAAAGAATTATTTAGGGAAAAAATAAAAGAAATACGAAGCGCAAAAGCATGGAATTAATATTCTGTTCTTTGTAATACTATATAACTGCGAAGATCAAGGAAGTAATTTAACTATGTTAAATACGCGCATTTTGCATCATATTTTCATAACGGAGACGTTTGTGTTAATTATTCTAAACAATTCAGATAAGATTAATGTGTACATATATATGATATATAATAGTACGCTATTCATCATCATAATGCACTTGTAGCTTAGCTTATAGCTTGATGATTGCATAAGATATGCCATATATTTTAAAATAAATGTACATAAAATATTTTTTGGACCCAGACACATCCCAGAACAGTGGTAGAGCGACGATATTCTTTGCTTGAATATGCCGGCCCGATCGGGGAAGTACATACCAAAAGACGTAGAGGTATTTCGCAAGTCTGTATACCTTGTTTCACAGCAAGATATAATTTTTGTAAACAAACAAACGTTATTTTCGATACATGACGGCCGTTATACTTTCATTGGAAATGTCATTTTGTGGAAATCGTGAGATAAAGTGAAGTTAAGTTGCATAATATGAATAACCGATATTATAAGTTAATGTGAGAAAATGTTGGTTTTTGAAAATATTTTGGAATTTACAAATTTTAATGTAAAAACATTTGTTAACAAAAATTCCATCTTGCTGTGATATGTTTAATAAGTTCGTTCCATTGTGACCTGTAGCCTAAATGGCAGGACCGATTTTGGCGAGTCATAGGTAATATGATGATATGACGAATACAGCTAATCGGGTTTTTTTTTTAAATTTACTATTACATTTACTATAAAATATTTTCGGATATAAATGTTGTGTGCAGTACTGGGCAAAAGTGAAACGAGACATTAAACAGTCATACTCCAAAGTTCACATAAAACAATGCACTTTTTCAATACAATGCCATCCTTTTAAATGTGTCCTGATTACGATCCTTATTCACGCTCACGGGGCGTAACGCGTAAATTGCGGGCGTCAAAATCACGCTAATAATTACAACGATTTAGCACAAAATGCTACATATTTTATGCTTCTTGGTACCATCTTGTTGTCACGGGAATAAAGCTCAAATTTCCGAGTCGATTGATAAATGTAATTTTGTTGTGTTTGACACGATATGTGTGCCAAGAGAACAGAGACTTGGCCGTGTTAAATATCGCAAATGATGATCACTTCGAGGAAATCTCGTTTTCACTGATTGCATTAGGTGTGTTTTTTGTGATTGTTCTAAATACCCCTGATATTAAAATTACTCTTATGTGTAAATTCACATTCGTTTATTTTGTAGACTTGTAGATAATTTTATGGGAAACATTAAGTGTAGTCCTAATTAAGGTCTAAGAAAAATTTACAACAAAAAAGTTTTATTAGTGTTCCAACACAGCTGAACTCGAAATTCCATCCATTCAATCTTTATTCATTCCACGAGCGTACAGTTGTCCCGTAACTGAATGATTCGCCCAAATACCTAGTGAAAGAATACATTTGTCTATTCGACTTATTATGCAAGTTAATATAATGTTTAAGAAAGGAGCGGACGCTTCTTACTTAAGGGCTGGCAACGCACCCGTTGGTCCTTTTGATACGGATGCTCAAAGGAGGCTTTAATTTACACTTAACATTAAGCCTACTGTTGCTGGTTTGTCTCAAACAACTATTACTTCACTGCAATGTGTAAAACAAAATTAACTATTTAAAAAAAGTGACAACAATGAAACTTTCCGTTTTTTTCTTTAATTCAGTAATAATCTTTAACACAAGGCTTTTTACATGGCTTGTAGCTACCTTCAGAACAAAGGTATGCTCTTACTTTTTTGGCCAAGGGACAATCCAGTCTACCGCAGGGTCCGTGAACATCTCTTTTGTTTACGAATTGTCCATGTTGGTACTTTCCCTTAATAGTTTGACCATGAATGAACTGATGTTCGCTGCCGCGATACTCCATTCGTTTCGGACAGTTCGTGCCTCCGCATGGGCCCTTAGGGAATCCCATTGCTAGTATCGCTAGCTCACTGGACGTGAACGGAGCGGTAAACTCCTCGTAGACTTTCGGTTCTTCCGGCGGCCGTATTGGCTCTTTACTAATATCAGGTGCACCAAAAAAGTACGCTATAGGTGGCAGAGCTTCAATAGTCGTTCCGTCCCAGTGCCTTACTACCTCTAAATCTTTCAGCTTTATCTCATCTGTAAGATATTTACGTCCGGGTATTCGATCCATCTCCGGTAAAGCAACGAAGTAACTGATCACATTGTTACCCAAGCATGTTAAACGAATGTAAAATTCTATTTCTCCAGAAGGTTTCAAATCCTCCTCGCATTGTAAATATCTTGTTAATTCTATTGTATTGCTTATCATTTCAGTTTTTGAAGTATCTCTAAATTCCCCTTTATCCATGTTCACAGGGTTTAGTTGTGCAGATCTTTTCAAGCACTCAAAGAATGATTCGTGCCATTCGACTTTGCAAAAACCAATACAATTAAATTCTTGGTCTCTGTTCCAAACAGTTATATAAATAGGAGTTTTACTGAGAACTTCTTCGAGCTTTGACGGTCGCGATAGAAACATTACTGAATTGCCGACCCCGAAGTATGGTGGCTGAGGTAAAGGCTCTGAAGGTAAAACTATTTTTATTGGAGCCGGACCTTTTTTACCTTTCTTTGGTTTTTTAGGTTTTCCTTTCTTTCCTTTTTTCTCAGGCGGCGGTGGTGGAGGTGGGGCGATAAAATTATCGTGTGCTACATAAAAGTCAAAAAGAGGTAAGCAGTTCATTTGCAATGTACAGGTTTGCATAAATTTCATTTCTTCTTCAGATGGCTTAGGCGGTTCTTTGCCCTTTTTGCCTTTACCTTTGCCTTTCTTAGCGTTACCTTTTCCTTTGCCTTTTCCTTTTCCTTTTGCAGCGGCCTCGGCTGCAGCTAACGCTTCTGCTTCTCTCTTGCGTTCTTCTTCTTCTAGTTTTAACTCATATTCATCCTTCACTGGAGGTTCGATTTTCAATATAATTTTCTTAACGAAAACTTCTATCATAAAAATTTGTTCCATTGTTTTTCCTGTGAATATTATTAAGATGTATATTTTTAACATATCGTTATTTGTTGAGAGTACTGATTATTGCGATAGAGTAATTGCAGTTATTATAAAATTACAAAGTTTTTCAACAGTTTTGTCTAAAAGACGTATTCGTCACTTACAAATCTTAACGAACAAAAAATGGGTAATGTATAACGGCCACACATCACTAAACATATATCATATGATAGTTGTTAATAATATTTTATGATTTGAACTTAAAAACGTATTCATTGGTGAATTGGTGAATAAGTCTGGACCGATTAAACTCAACTAATCAACCGTTTCAACTAAACTCTGGTATCCCTGATTACTTTTGTGACACAGCGGAAAATGCTTATATTTAATTTTATATTAGTCCCGTTAACTTTTGATGCCTTCTACCAATAATGCTTCACTTTTGACACACACAATTATTTTATGTCTCTCCCATCAGCTAAACTATTCTAAGCCTAAGGACTCAATTTTACTATATGTACTTACGTTGGTCAACTTTTTTCTTATCTTAAAAATGATTATATGATTTATTCGGACCATTTAAATGAACTTTCTTATTTTTTCATTTTGATTTACACTTTTAATTTTTTATAGTTTAAGACATATTTATTTCTACAAGATGTTTAAATTTGATGATTTTAACCTAATAGATTTTAAGAAACGATGACATAATATGTCTAATATATTTATCAAACTGTCAACAATTTTCAAAGAGTATACATTACCTAAAAACTATAGATGTTCTTGTTTTTTTCTTTATATCTATTTAGTAGATTTTTTAAATGTGTTATTAAATAAGTACTGCAATATTCATAAACGACAGATGTTAATGTTCATATCAGTCAGTGCTTATTTGCACCATTATATTAAAGAAAAATACATTAAATGCCACACAATAAGAATCCTTGGATAAAATCACTTCATAAGAATAAAAAGCATATAAAACAACTTTGAGGCGTAGTTGAGTTCAAGCGACGGGGTCACGTTTACGCACGCGGACAGCGTAGAGACGCGCGGCACGGGGAGGGGAGGATTGCAGGAGGGGGGCATGCGCCCGCGCAGTCGCACTACACTGTCAGGGACTAAGTAACCGTTGGATGCATACGTATAATTACTTTACCAGCATGTCGCAGAGGTCTGTCAATCTATTTCTTCAGCTAAAACATGATCTCTGTTCTAAGCCAGATAGATATTCTTCAAGACAATTATTCGGACGATTTAATGAGAAATTACTCTCAGGTCTTAATTTTTCTACTTTTCAGCCGATAGTCGTCTAGCGCAGTTTGTGTGCGGTGAAGGTTAATTTAGGTCTGAAAAATATGACATTGCGCTTAAAATTTTAACAAGTAATGACAAAATGGGTCAGATAGTGATGGGTGATAGATGAGAGTCGAGGTTTTTTAGTTGTTTATGTATTATTCTTTTAAAACATTCAAAGAAGACAGAGCTTTTGCGAGATTATACAATTAACTGTTGACACGAGTCGAAGAGTTATGTCCGTCTCGCTTACACGTTGATATTCAAATTTAGAATCTCATTCGTACGTCACACGTCTTGCAGCGGGTCCACTGCGGTCATGATGCGGGCTATGCATTATTCAAACACTAAATCTATAGGTACTTTCAAGATTCTCACACAAGTTCAAGTAGAAATTATTACTTTTCCATACAGATAGTTCTGTACATTTTTTAACACCCTTATTTTTCTTAGTTTGCTGGCCTCAATTTTCGAGTAAAGAAAATCACAAATATTAAATTCTTAGGAGGATATAAGACATATTAGATAAATAATTTTAATCAATCTTAATACACTTCTTATCTTAGATCTAGTAATTGTGTAATTTTTTAAAAATACTGCAGAATAAAATGTAACACTAAATTACCGAACAATTCTTAAGTTCCATTATCAGCATAAGATCAAGGTGTCTAATAAAAAAGGTTGCTATGAAATAAAATTTTCCGTTTGGACTGACGATCGATAGCGTAGGGCGAGGGGAGGCAAGCGCGGGGGGAGGGCGCACAACCGGTAGCGAGCGCATCGTGCAGCTGCGCTTGCGCAGGTTAAGGTCGCGGTTATACTGCGTTCGTAATTTTCTTATATTATTGACTTTGTGTAAGGAAACTAGCCAGCGGTGCATGTAAGTGAACACCGCAATGGCCCGAATAACTGTAGGTAAGTTGCAAAGTTTTGTGGATAACGATTGGGGAGGGGGATGTGTTAAATGATTAGGTAAGTGATAAAATAATCAAGCTTATGATATGTGGACATACATATATTTGGATTTATTTCGTAAATACATAAATATATAATTACAACCAGACTCAGGACAAACAGACGTGTTGCGCACAAATGTCTGTCCTGGATAGGAATCGAACCCACGACCTGCGGTGTGAAAAGTATCTTACTAACCACGCCAACCGGCCAACTTTGAAACTGTTGATTCATTTCAGTAACATGATATATGTTTAAAATAAGGTTTGAATGAGTCAAATACTCGGTAATATGTTGCTACGTTATAGTAACTGCAATGTGTCATAGTGATTGTCGACAACCTGTGAATATTTTATGAAACCCACCATGTGGTACTATAGGATAGTACCGCGAATTGTACGAGTACTTTTAAAATTACCTTCATCGAGGTCAGTGTTTATAATACTGAGTAAAATGAAGGTGGAGGGTGATCAGTTCAAAGCAAAGGGAGTGTTTATGCATATCAATGACAAAATGCATGTCCGTCAGATATAAACACACTTATGATTTCTAACAAATACTTAAAGATCCTATGCTATTGCTTGGCAACTAAGTTCTCTTGAAAGAAATCAAACAAACAAATCTTTGTTTTCGTCATCACTGCCGAGGTTCCCTTGCAACTCTTATCCAGTAGAACACCCACCACCTTCTACATCCTTTACCAGATTATAGATCTGTCTACAATATAATAACATCAATCATTAATTTAAAAAAATACCTATAATATGAATGCACCCTAACTAATCTTATTGTAATAAATAGGTACATCGAAATGAGGCGATGGTAAGACTTTAATGCCGTTGTGCTGATATAGGTGTAGCGTTTCTATAAAATACAAGCCGTCGATTTTATATTAAATAAAGGCAAATGCCCCTTATAAATGGGTTAATTCGAGTAAATTGTAATATATTATATACAGATCTATTATTTGACTATATTTTAAGTGTAATAATTTCTCATATTTACCCGAATACTAAATATTGTGCACTAACTCAAATTAATCATTTGTTTGTTTCATATGTGAGCAGATCTTTTGTTCTTCAACTGACGTTAGAACCTACTTAATCATGATTATCACGTTGATTATGTCTTATACATCCAGTACTCTTGGCATTGCGCACGTACCAAAGTAACGGTAGGCGCGATATTGTTTTTTTATTTCCTCGCGAGATGCACGAATGAGATGAGCCAAGGCAAGGCACCACAATTTGCTGGAGGTTAATGAATTGTGAATGATATTATGCATGTTACAACATGAAATATATTAAAATAATATACTTTCTCTCGTCTTTTCTTTAAATCAATTAAAGTAAACTATAAACTTTCAACTGTACTAATATTTAATAATCTACAACCGACTGGCGGACTACGACACAACGGATATCAGCCTTTTCTTTTGAAATAAAACTGAAGACATGGCTTATCCAGAACGTTTTTTATTCTGTTGAAGAGTTTTAAATTAAGAGCATTAGTATCTTTTTTATCTTATTCCTTTCTTTATATTAAAGATGTTATTGTCTATTTTTACTTTTCCTTTTGTTTTATATTGGGTTGGTTTTTCATATTGCAATTTAGTAAATGTTTGTTTTCACCTGTAATTAATTTATTATTATTAAATCTGTATTTATTACAAAGAGGAAAGATTTCATTGTTCCCGATAAGCTCTAAAACTACCAAACCGATTATAAGCGGTCAGCATGTAATCTAGCCTAAATTTTATTTTATTAATGTCCATTTACCCGATATTTGCTCCAAATATAACTGAATAATTAATGGTAATGAATCGATCTTGTAAAAACGAATATATAATGCAGTGATACATATAGAACATGAAGGATGTTTACTGTTCTGGTTGCCGATGAGGTATGTATTTAAATCTGTCAGAGGCCTGTGACAGTATTTGTGCCAATCGTTCGGTCATTGTTCGCTATAAAAATGTGTGGATAAGCTCTCCATATCTCTCAATTACTGTTCATATTCTCATCATTTCACTAAGCACCTATTTCAATTATACTAGAGAATATTGTGTTGTTACGTACACACAAACACACAAGTGTTTCATGAATTATTCCAATTCCAAACCCATTCACGTAAAATATATTGTCATCTCAGTTTTTTCAGAGGGAAAGCTTGTATGGTGGCACGATCTTACGCCAGTGGAAACCCACGGTAAAATGAACGTAGCATTTTTAATAAAATAATGATCGTTCATTACAAGTTTGTAATGGAGAAGAAAAAGTTTAGCGACGTGTTGTGGAAGTATTATCCTCATCAATATCAATTTCGAGTTCAGCTCCCTGCGGTGAAAAACTTTAAGGTTTAAAATAAAATTCTTGTAAAATAAGATTTAAAAAAAGTTGATGAGATGAGTATAGAATTAATGTTACATACGAAATTTACGAATATTGAACTTTTGTTGAAAACAAAGTTCTAACAAATACACTTTGAATGATGATCGATTATTTGAATTGTTTTTGTAACCTATGTATAGTTTTTGGAGTCTACAGTTTTAAATAAATCGAATTTTATAGCGAACTAGCTGTGCCTCGCGATTTCACCCGCCGTTCATTTTAATTTAATCGAAATAATTTTCTAAGAATTTGTAATTATAATTTTTCTTTCATTAGAACCTTCTTCTAACAATAACACAGATACAAAAAAAGAATTAGTGTTAAC
>JWHW01008702.1:339626-388658 GCA_000931545.1 Papilio glaucus
TCCATAGAATTTATTAAGATGACTGTCTTTACGAGCCTTGTTAAAGATAACTTGAAACACGTATTATGTTTTAAAGTAAATCATGATAATGATTGAGATATTTAAACAATACAGTGAGCCATTATGATATTTAGTAACTAAGAAGCTAGAAGTTTCTATCTCTGCTTATCCTTAATTGATTAGAACGTTGGACATCGTATAGTTAAAGAAAACTTTAATATAATCTGTATTAAAAATACTCCTTTACATTATCTTCTGTACTAAACCTTCTTTGTCATCGCCTTTAAAGGGCATTCCACTCGTGAACGTAGGCCTCCGTCAAAAGATATCACAATTATCGTATTTTTGCCGCTCTTAGACAGTGGACTCCCTTTACCTTGACAAGATCATTGATCTGCTGCTGATCTTCTCGAAGTCCTACTTACCCTGGGTGAATTGTATTGAGTAGGTATTCATAATTTCACGCACGCGAGAGTTTAGGGATTTTAATTCTTATTACTTCTGACATTTTACATGTCTTTATCACCGATCGATTGTGAACTTCGTCAGTTTATAATCGGACTAAGTATATGATAATCTATCAGAAAATCATAACCCGAAATAAATCTTTAACAATTTGATCTATCACGTCAAATGCACAAACATAATTTTTCTTGGATGGTCTTTTTAAGATATTATTCATAAGTATTATGTTCAACCTCACAAACCTAGGTTAGGTTAGTTATCTTGTATTCTAAATAAAACTTTTACGTTTATTTGTTCACAATTTAAATTATTTATTTCGACAGTTTGTAAAATGTTTTGTCCGATAATAAACTGACAAAGTTGCAATCGGACCGTGGCATCCTACACATTCATACTCCAGTTTGTCATACGTTCCATTTATTGCTTTTACTTTTGTTTCTTGACTTGCAATTATAATTTTGTATTTTTAAAGCTACGCTATTAAAAAGCACCATTACTATGCTAATTATGACCGTGTCTGGTACGTTTTTGACATCAAAATGCTAATATGTTTCATAGCTCGTGTTAATACATGAATATTTTCAACCAGCTCAAACATCACGTATAAACTCCATCGTAATTGATTTAAGTCTAAAACACATTAGCCAAACTGTCCTAGCCAGTAATAACAGTCCGTGTTTAGTTTGAAAACACCTTAGGTCTAAAACAAACTGTGGAGAACAAACACCGTTTGAGTCGGGACGCCAATATGAACTTGTGACGGGTTTAATTGACAATGGAAAGGTTATATTGCACGATAGTTTTGAGGTTTTGCATAAACATAGAGTAAAGTTGAATAATAATTATAGTTACAAGAATTAACTTTGCCCAGCACACTCAAGTTAGACAACGTACAGCAATAAAACAAGAAATTATATAAGAGAAAAAAATCCTAGCAAGGGTTTGGTCTAAGTCAAAGTAGCCATAATTCGAAATCCTAAACAAAGACAATGAATTTGAAGATAGACATTCGTGCAAGAAACCGTATGCTAAAAGAATGGTGTGCTTAAAAGAATTTCGGGTTAAAAAAGAAATTTCCACTGTATACATACTGTGATTGTGCAATGTTTTTAATTACTTATCCAAAGGTAACAGGCACACGACTGAGAAATTATGAATTGAGAAATTCGTAGTAATTTTAAAACCTTCACCGAATATTTCCACTAGAAGTTTGAAATTCGAAGCTTACTTAAAACCGCACCACGACCTCTTTTGCTCTATCAAAGCGAGCATAACAAAAGACGTCTGTTTTAGTTTGCACGAAACTAATTGGTTATGCAAAATTTGAGTGGCCCATCCAAGTCCCGGCCAGATAGGATGAAGATCAACGTAAACATGGCGCCGTCGACAAAATAATTGGAGCCCGTCGGATGAATTTTATTCACAAGTGGCCTTTGTCTCGTGATCTGGATAAGCGTTAGTTTTTTTTTTTATTATTTACATTTCGGGCAAAAGTGGTCGCTTGGAAAATTTACCTTAGTTACAGACTTACGCCGCGCTGAGGATCATTAAACGAAATATCTTTTTTGGAGTAAATTTTCATTGTTTACGAACATTTTGATATTTTTGTTGAGTGAGGAATTTTATGAAGATGGAAAATGGCGTTGGTGGTACAGGAATAGTAAATCAGCACTAGGTTATCATAATGCCTAAGAGATAAATGCCGGCCGGAAAATGATACCTAGTGTACAGTAAAGGGGAACCTGACAAGATGGGATGCGCCCTACCAATAACGCTCCTCGCGACATTTGACTATCTTGGCATTGGAATTGTCTTTGAGGAGCGTTGGCATCAGGCTGGCGGCTGTTAGTACAAACTGTAGCCAAAACATATACAATATGGATTACGGTTTGCTGACCCGAGATAGAAGGAAAAGGCATTACTTACAAATGTTGTAATACATAAAATATACATACGCAGGACTTACCGTATTTGATGCTCTAACTCTTAAAAAAAGACAGTGGTAGAGCCAACAACATCCCAATGGGCTGGCTCGACCGGTGGTATATATGTACATAAGACAGGCCAGAAGTAGAAGTATTCTGCATTTCGTCTACCTCTCCCTCTCATCCATTCTAATAAGAGAAGAATGTGATGGGGAGGAGGTTTTGAAGAGGGTGGGGATAAACAGGAAAAAGGACGTATCATTTTTTTTTTTATTTTATTTATTTATTTTATTTGTACATTAAAGAGCAACTCATTAGCTTGTTGTAATCTTATGGATAAGGTAGCGGTCTCTTGATATGGGGTAAGCCGCTTGTTCCTTTGCCACCTTGTTCTATAAAAAAACTTTGTACAAATAAAAAATTGAGCCCCATATTAAAATAATATATCAATTTAGATACTGTGACGTCATCACTCGACATGCGTAGCGGCCATTCGTTGTCCGTCATTTTTTACGTTTACTTTTTTTTGTTAAAAAACCCATAGAGTTATAAAAATAAATGAGGCTTCGCGAACGCTGGGGCGAGGACAATAGTTGGGTCATTATACTTGGCCATTTGAAGCTACGGCTTCGATTGAAGGGGAGGCCGATGGGGTGAGCGAACAACCTGTAAACGAGAGCCGGATTTAAAAAAAAAATTCAGAGATTTATAATGTAAGTATAGGATTTTTTTTAATTCATATACATAATCTCAACTCGATTTTTGAGTACGGTCACTGGGTGACCATAACTTCCGTAAAGCACTCGAAATGTCCGGAAGCAAAAACATTAAATTAACGCGATACAATTCGTAGAATTAGTTCTATAATAATGTGTAGTGTAAATGGAAAACATAATTATCCCTCGGCTTCGTTACACGCGTGAGCGTTTCTCAAATAAGTTTTTTTTGTTTTTAATGTTATAAACACAAATCTGAGACAGAATAAATCTAGAGCCAATGTTATATAAATAACAATTATTTTCTCGACAGTCCCTTGCCTTTGCTACTGAGAATTTATAAAATAAAAATACAACTCTACAAATTATTTCCCTATCAGCTAACAAGAGCGTCGCAATTTTCGAGAAATTATGTCGGCCGTGTATCGTTACATTAATTTTAACGATAAAGCCTGAAGCATTCCTGTTTGCCACTTTTGAAAGGGGACGCCAAAAGGCCTATTCAGATGTGGTCGCTATAAAAATGTGAACGAAAAATTTCTCATTCGAATGTGGAGGGAAAGCGTAATTGTTATTATTAGTGTGGTGACCCATACAACGGTTAAGATGAAAATATTAATTTATCAATAGAAACTATTAAATTATACTGTTTTTTTGTGTCTACATACTATATACTACATTCAATAAGCTTAAAATAAAAAAAAATATATTATTTTTTATTTATTCTTCTAATTTAATCTTACCTACACACAATGTTTTATATTATTTGTGCTTGAAATGTCATTTTTGCAGTGGTAGGATATTATAGCGGGCGTTTTACAAATATATATAATATAGGTATAATGTTAATAAACAAATTCTCAATTTTCATAAAATTATATTGTTTGAATCAGATAAAAAGAAGATATATGTTTTTTATAATTTATAATGTATCAAACTCATCTCACCTAGTGTGGCACGATCTTTCTATTTATTGTAATTGTTATGTTTATTCCGCAGTAATGCCGCTTCTACGATTTGACATTTAAGATGGCGTTGTAGAATTATTTCAAGCAATATGCTTTTTCAGTCTCGCAAAGAGGCGAAGTAATTTTAATGGATTTTTTCCTTAAATCAAGAAAAATTCGTGTGAATATTTATTGTATAGAAAAACATAGCACGAATAACGAATGTCAATAGTGACGTCACAACGTTATGTAGTGACTGAAAAATATTTTCAATGGCATACGAAAAATCATTCATAGTTTCCATGCGTGTTTTATATTTTCCATTAATTGTTTAAGTAATCCAACTAATATCATAAATGCAAAGTTTGTAAGTATGGATGTATGGATGTGTATTATTCTTTCATGCAAAAACTACTGAATGGATTTTAATGGAACTTTACAATATTATAGCATCAGAATAACATATAAGCTATAATTTATAAAGGTCTTATGTGAATTGTCTAAAACATAAAGATAAGTGTCAAATAAAGAGTAAAAAAATCCGTTATTTGCGAGTTATTCTGGCGTGCGCTGCAAAAAACTGTTAGAGTTACACGTGTATAATGTAAAATGGAAATGTTTGCCTTAAATAGTCCTACAAAAATCCCGGGACAACATATATCTATCTTTTTTGTGCCAAGCCATTATCGCCAAAATAGGGAACCATCTAATAATTATAGGGCGGAGCGAAGTTTGTCGGCCATCTATAAATATTATAAGCTTTTGTAGAATAAACATTAAAAGCGCTAACTTATAGTTATAGTTCTGTGTCTTCTCTGGATGCTAACTTGTATTAGTTTGCCGAACAGTTGGCAATACTGCATATTTAAGTTTTAATTGTTCTCATCTTCAATTTAATGTATATTTATTTATATAAATTCTTCTAAACCTACAATATTGTGGAGAAAACAAAAACTAGGATCTAATTACAATTACTACGTATATTTTAACTGTACGTACTCGACCATAACAAGATAATCATCTAGAAAGACACGGATGTAGCGCGTGTCGTGAAATGAATACATTTTGAGGCAATTAAACATTCAACTAATAAATTAATGCTGTTACCAAACAATATCAATGGCACTATAACAATAGGCATAGAGTCCATTTTCGTATTTAAATTATGTTTAAAATTGTTACGGAGAAGTTGGTGTAAGAAAGAAATACTGAGCTTTTTACAGGTGATTATTATTGAAAACAATGATCGTGGGAAAATTCTGTTGTAACTGTAATGGGGAAAGCAGACGGCTCGCGATTGTATGCTGAATCATAATGTTCATTGGAATTTTAATTGTTAATACAAGACGTCCTATGCCTACTTTCAAACAAACTTAAATTAAATAACAATAATTCTATTGAATCTTTTACTGTTTCCCTTTTCAGGCTCAATCTCTCGAATTAAGGATTGATATAGATAGCATAGACTATCTACTCTCGAAAACGGTACCAATTTACTAGGTTTTTTTTAAACTTATTTAATAATTTGTAATTTAAAATTAATAAAATATTGTTACAAGGCGCGATGCAATAGACGTAACTACTAAGGCTAACAACCCTACATACATTTGGAATATCGAAAAGATAATCTGAGCAAGATATCCTTTAATATCTGAGAAAGTCACAGGATGATTAAGTTTTTAAATTGGGCCGGTAGGTGACGCTGCCATCCGGTTCCAAGAGATTTTTTTCATGAATCGCGGCACGAATTATGAAAAAAATTATTTAAGAACCCTGCATTTTTATGCAAGACAACACTGTTTGTCACTAGGTAAAACACATAAACAATGAAAAAGAACAAGTCACAATTATTATAACACCATGAGCGTAAGATGACACTATGTAGTTTATACGTGCGTCACTCACTTTACAGCTCGTTTACAATCATCTGGTCACATCATATATAATTTACCAAATTAATTCAAATAAATATTTATTTAAAAATAAATTATCAGTTCCATTATCGCAAGTGAGGTCCGTCTTACATCATCTTTAACCGAATCCTAATACAACATAAATTGATCAACCGTCGCTTGCAAATTGAGCTTGTGAATGAGTAATCAATATTTAAACAGCAATTTCATAGATGGGGTCGATCGATCTACGAGAGCTTCCGTAATTGCAAGCTCTATCGGCGTAAGCTTAAATAGAAGAAGGAAATTGTCGATACGTTAGCAGGATATGATGGCACAGTTTAATAAATAAATAAACTTACGCCCGTAACCCAGAGGGGTAAGCAAAGATTATGGATTTCCATTTGGCGCGATCCTGGCCCACCTCTCTCGCTTCGCTTATATATTATATTATTATTATACTAGCTCGTCCGCTACGGGTACTCCTTATATCGCCCTTCTTTAGTATGTTACTAATCTGATCGATATAAGTTCTCCTAGGGCGTCACCTGCCAACACTGCCACTCACTTTTGCAACATAAATTTGTTTCGTTATTCTCTCCCTTCATTCATTCTTTCAACAATCCTTGTAATCCAGTAAGTTGAAAGTGATAATATTCGCAAATAATAACACAAACCACATTCTTCTAGGGCCGCTTTTGCGATCGATACAATCTTTCCTGCTCTCTCGAATTTAATTCACCAATGCTCGTTTGACTGTTTTTATCAAAAAATAAAATGTACTGCCTCATATATCACTAACTTTACATTAGTTTACAAGTCTGGACTGATTTTATTTGATTGCTTATAAATTTAATTATAAAAATTGTCTGTACAAACTACCAATCTAGGTGTAAATATTTTTCAAAAGTTTTTTTTTTAAATAATTATACTATAATTACTATACGGAACATACATCGCGTGCCATGATATATATGAATCAAGAAGGTAACAGGAAATCTGTTTGACTTTTGATAAACGAATTTAGTTTCTAGTGCCAAGTTGTAAGGTTCAATATAAACGCATAATCGCAGTTGTTCGTAATTAAAGACAATAGGCACAGATTTGCTCGTTTTTTCCCCGTCTTTAGCGCTGGGTCAAGTTCAAACCTGCAGACAATTCAAGCGCGAAGTTCAAATAATTAAGACATACAGTTATACATTATCTTACGTATAACAGTTACATGTCATACATAAATCAACGCATAATAATAAACATAACAAACTTAATGTGAATAAAATACTATCTAAAACATAATCATGAAATGAGAGTCAAGTTGCATATGATGTATACCTTGGTTGTTGACTTCAATGACTAAAGAATTGAGATCTAAATGGGTGCCAATGGTCAGTCCTTAAATTTATTTATAATTTATAACAAATTGAAATTTTATTTCTTCTCATAATTTAGGCTAATATTGAAGCCTAAGTTCTGATATGACTATTTCGAATATACGTGTAATATTAAACGGTACAGCTTGCCTTTCTTAGCTTGAACTAGGCTTGACACGCTACCGCGTGCTTAGATTATAATAACGAAACTTGTCTCTTTAAACCAAATCGATAGATTTATTACAAACAAAAACTTACTTCCTTAAGTGTTAGTCAAAAAGCTCAACCCCTGTACCATCAAAGAAGCGCACATAAATTGGAAACCGATTTCTATTACTATTTTTCCGATAGGAACCAGCTTATATACTTTTACCTATATGTAACGTTAATTTTCGTTGGTGAAATATTAGAGGAAGTCTGAAAGTTGTGCCAGTGACAGAGAAATTGAGGTTGGCGTGGTATTTTATGCAGAGGGACATATAGCGAAGAAAGTAATGAGAATGAACGTGGATGATCACAATCGTAGAGAAGGGCCGAAGAAAGTATGGACGGATTGTGTGTAACAAGGATTTGACGGCTGATAGACAGATATGGAAGAAGAGAACATACTGTGCCAACATCAGATAGATGGGACAAGGACCGGAAGATGATGTTTAATGTTCGTTGGTGGAGATGGTGATACTTTATGTGGTTGATGACTACGTTCTACTTCTTTTTACTGGTGATAATGATTATACTTGCTTCAGCATGTATCAGCTGCTGGACATACTCATCTGTTAAAAAATTAGTCTTTTAATTATTGCTTACTTTAGCATTGTCAGACTGTCTGTTTAATTTGTTAACTGATAACAATTCGTACAATTAATAAAGTACCTAACGCATAAATTTGTTAAATGATTAAATGTTCCCTTCGGTACACGTTTCTGTTAAGGCTTGTTCTAATTATATTGCCAAGGTTTTCAGCTCGTTACGAGTCCATTGTCTTTGTCTGATGCTGGTTCAAATTAGAATGCAGATTAGATAATACTAAGATATCTAAGTTGGCCGATTTATTGGCAATTATCTTTTGCACGTTCTATATCATAATTGTTTGTAAACAAAGTTGTAATTGTAACTATCCAAATGTACATACAATAGCTATATATTGATTTATTGAAGTAGAAATAAAACATGATTGGTTATACGCTTTGATGGATAAACTGTAGTTTTATTTAGGTAAAAGGAATATGTAAGCAATTAAAGACGTATGATAGGAATTATATCCAGACAAAGAGGAATAAAATTTAAAAGATAAAAGCCGTTGGAAATTTTACTGAATCCTTTTTTACTAGTTGCAAAAGTGTACGCAATACTAATAGAATAATATAAATACAGTACATAGTTGATGTGAGTGTAGCCAGTAGCCTAATGGTTAAGGGTACGGACTTCGAAACATGCACAACATGGTCGTAAGTTCGTATCCACCATTCGACTACTGTCATGAATCATTTCCAATCAAATGTAAGCTTGGTTGGAAATGGTTACTAGAAATATTAGTAAATTATTCTACGATAATCTACTAATATTTTACATACATTGCGTGAGTAAGATTGGCGTCAGGCAGGCGGTCGGCCGTAAAAAAAAAACTATAGCCAAAACTTATTACAGTATTGATCTACTGCTACGATCGTACTGTACCGACCATAGATAAAAAAGGGTAGGAAGAAGTAGACGTGGCTGTGTTTTATTAGTTTAAGAAAAAATCATTTGGAACTGCTGCATGGTTCTTGCACTGTTGACTGAAATGACATGAAAATATGTAGCTACCTTTTTTAATTCTGTTATCTCTTAGTTAAGTTAACAATGAAAAAGAATTCTATAAATACTTATTTCAAAAAGATAAACTTCACATAACTCTTGCAGACGTTTATAACTCGTCTTAATTTACTTTAGCTTGTGGTTTGATTTACTAATACTTCCTAAGAGTTCAGAGGAAACAATATTAAATATGTCATAAACATTGCTCAGTTGAATGCCTTTATCTATTCTCCAGAGGTTAAAGAC
Source organism: Papilio glaucus (assembly GCA_000931545.1). Taxonomy (NCBI): domain Eukaryota; kingdom Metazoa; phylum Arthropoda; class Insecta; order Lepidoptera; family Papilionidae; genus Papilio; species Papilio glaucus. Next base: position 348,985 of record JWHW01008702.1, read on the forward strand.
GAGCGCGTTGTAAATCCAATCGGCTTTAAAATCAATCTCCGCATAGAGCGAGGGAAATACCAACAAATTAAAAGTTAGTTATTACGTTGTTAGGCTTCCGAAGGGCTCCCGTGACTGCCTTTATGTTTGTTTGTTTTTATATATTCACATTTTACTGTGCGACTACTTTATAAGGGATTCTTAATTAACTATATGGAAATATTATAACGTAGTTTACTTTGTTAATTTGTAAAAATAGTGTTCGTTATAGCATCATTACACTGACACGAAGCTTACAAAAATTATTTAGCTGTTCTTAATCTTTGCAATTGCGTTAATCTTTGCAAGATACGTGGTAATTTATAGTTTTATTTATATTACCTATGTTTATATTACCCTATTATTTATACTTTATAACAATAAATGTTGTTGTTTCTTTGATTTTTCGGTGACTATAATTAGCTAAAATAGGTGTACCTATTTTAGCTAATTATAATCTCAAACGAGTTGCTACAACAATTTGTCAAAGTTTTTTTATTATTCTTGTAGTGTGTAAGTCCTGGGGCGTGAAAGGAGCAGACGTTTACGGTAGCACAGTTCATTCCGGACCGCTTACATTAAATATATTCTTCAATATGGGAATTCTGCATACATTACAATTCTTACATGTAAAATACCCAAATTATTTTACATATTTCGATCGACTAAAATCCAGTTACAATAAGGAATTCATAAACTATATTAAAGGTTAAAGTGACTGCTATCGGCGTTAAGTTAAAAGGCTAAGAAAACTTAAAACCTTGCAACTTATTCAAGATATCACGCTTAGTACTCACGTACTAAGTCTAAATATTTTGTAACCATCTTGTGTAACCTCTCTTCTTTCATCTTTCAGTAAAACCATTGACATAACAAAATAATAAAAATGTATAAGTTAAAAAAGTCCCTGATCTCTGTTACCCAAGAGATTTCACCTATTATCCTAAACTCGGAGTCGAATAATAAACTGTCTTTAACTACCAATAAAATATTTAACACCGCTACGTTTCTGAGGAAGCTAGATCAATGATACTTCATGTTTTTTGGTACTCGAACAACCATTATGACTTGAACCATCACGATCCCCGCGTTCGGTTTAAAATTAACGCCTCCACGCTCGCGTCACGTCATTTGAGAGGGTCAATTTTGATGGTGCAATATTATGGGATGTTTTTTTTATGGTACTATTTTAAAATATGCCGTCTTAAACGACGGCCCGGCTTTACAATTTATGGTGAACGTAATTTTCGTTGCTTCAAGACAATGGTTTTAATTATTCCAGGCGATAACTGTATATCCCATAAAAAGTTTAAGTGCCTTGTGTTGATTACCACGCATTAAAGTCTTTATTTCGGTTGGCGAATTCATTTTCCTTTTAATGCGGGAATGATACAAACGACGACGAATGGTATCTTGACCTGATAATCATTTAATCATCATATAAAACTAGTGACCTGTTCCAGCTTCGCTCGGGTAGTGCTGATTTTGTTGATCCTATCGCTACCATACTTCACAGGATCACCTGCTAGGCCAATCTGAAAACTTCCTGAAAATTTAATCAAAATCGGTCCAGCCGTTTTGAAGTTTATAGGGAATAAATATACACACATCGCTTTTTATATATAGACTAGTGATCCGCCCCAACTTCGTAATATATCGGAAAAGAAAAAAGTTTAGTTTTATTCAAAATCATTTTGACCAAATATTTTGTTTTAGTAAGTTATTTTTAAATATTCATTAAAATACAGAAAAACTTCCTATGTGTGACCAACCAGAGGAAGGACGTCGGAAGACAGTCTCCTTGCTTGGTATTTCTTTAAGCAAGGTATAATTTAATATTTATAAAAATAAAGATGTCTTAAAGTCTGACCACCTAACATCGTTAAAGCTTTATCATTGTAACAGTCAAAGTTATAAACACATTCTAATTGTCATTCGTTTAGTGTGTGTTTTTTATTTTCAACATGCGTCACTTTTGTCAACAACTGTACTTCGAAAATCCACATAATACTGGAACTGCTGTAAAAACACATAAAGCTAAAAATAAAGCACTGTGTACACTATACGTCAAACTTAACGCAATAAACAATGTCCAAAGAACCGCTCGGTTATAATTGTCAGGTTTAAACATCGTAACGGCGGCGGCGGTTTAAAGTTAAGTTATTGTGTGATGGTTTATTAATACCGAGTTACTGCGGACGGGGAGTGCGTCTCTTTCTCGCTTTTAATTCTTAGGTTTAACAATTACGAATAGTAGATAAAAATGTTGTATTGACAAGCCTTTAGATCAGATAGGTATAAGAATAATTTGATTCACAAAAACAAAGGATACATTTCTGTGTAATAAAATGTGTTACAAAAGACATTATACTATTTATATGCATGTAATACTACGAGCTAAAACAAGACAAAGTAGAGAAATTTATAAACAGAGTTACAACAAACGAAAATACTAAAAGTTTAACATGTAAAATTATCATGTTAAGACCTGGAGAACGCGACTTTTTCAATTTTAAAATATAAGTAACAAATCAAATTTAAATTAGCAAAAACTGCAAAGCAATTAAAAGTGATAATTTTTATTGGTTATGAAGACCCGTCGCCCTTAATGTTACGATACATGGTTCAACTTGCTGATACTTAGGAGACACTATTTTTTTTAGTTTACTTAGTAACTTGGTAGAAATGGACGAAATAAATAAGTTATACAGCTCAATAGAGGACAAGTAGCTTATTTTATTTCATTATTTAACATTCACCTTTTAATATGCTATAGTGCATGAAACTATTAAAATACTAAAACTCCACGCACAGTAAAGCCTTATATAACTAGTAAATAGTTTACCTTATCACTGATCGAAATAAAAAAATACAAAGAAAAAATATACCATTAAATGAGGAATATCAGTTTTATCCCCCAAAAGTACTTTTTACAACGCCCGCAGTCCGCATGGGAAAATCCAAATGAATCCATAACTAAAACACCACGGATCATTAGATTAACGATGTCACCGTAATCGAAGCTCCCATGCGATACCATTATTAACAATAGAATATTTAAACACGCTGCTTGATTCGTCTAAGTTATCATTCACAATAAGTAGGATTTATGTATGTTATTGGTGACCTCGATAATATTCATACTTCGGAAAACTGTGAGACTCTCGTTCCGATTACCACGATGTCTCAAGACGAAAGTCTATGACAACCAGTATGTTACCATAAGGGAGCAAAAGATCACCGGTCGTCTATTATATAAGTAATCACCAACGCCCATGAACGTCCGCAACACCAGAGGAACTGCAGATGCATTGCCGGTCTTTAAGGAAGGAGTACGCTCGCTTCTTGAAAGACGCTAAGTTGTACTTGTTTGGAAATATTGCTAATGTTGTTAAACAAAACAAAGCCGGAACTGCAGACGCGTTGCCTGTCTTTAAGGAAAGAGTACGCTCGCTTCTTGAAGGACGCTAAGACGTACTGGTTTGGAAATGCTGCTAATGTTGTTAAACAAAACAAAACCGCTTGCCCTAAGGGCGATGAAGATAGCAATGTTCTCTCTACGACCGAGGAATTGCTAAACGTAAGTGATAATGAGCCGAAAGATCCAGGATACCTCCACGTCGTCAGAACTGGAAGACGCGGTAGACCTACCGCAAGATAACAAGTGTACATTAAATTATTATTAACAATTCGTACTAAGCTAAAACTTGACCTATGTTTTACGACAACCCACGATCTTATGTTTCAATTTAACAAACTGTATATCAGTGATTACCGGACACTTGATTATTACCGGATATGAGGTCACGCTGTCTTTTAATAGATTTTATTGTACTTTCGTGCGCCTAACGAGTCATTTAGGCGTCATTAGATAAATTCGTAGTCATATCCTGCTGTGTGGAAAGAGCATTACATGTAATTTTGGTTGTTATTGATTTGAAAACAAGTTTAACTGTAATCATTAAAGACCCATGGTTCCTTTATAGTTGACTGATATTGACTTTAGATAATTTCTCATAAGGGAGTGTACTTTTTATAAATAGCCACCTAAGAACATTGATTTGATAATAGTTTTCAAATTCGATAGCCTAAATTCTGAGATGACATGGACTTGCCAATAGCTGGATGGCAAACTATCAACTGCCAAGTAATTTTGACGCCTTTTATATGGCACAAGGTGCCTAATGAGCAAGCAGTTTACCATAGTAGGTAACCGATGCCCCAAGGCGTCTGCAACAACCTTATGAGTTGCCTACCTTCAAATTACATAGGAGGGGATAAACGGGAAAAAGGATATTTTCTTTTCCTATCTATCCCCTCCCCCATAAAATCCTCTTCCTCCCATCCAATCCTTATAAGAAGAGGACTAGAATTGTGCCTCCGGCACTTCACTCATCAGATGAAACGCAGAGTACTTCTACTTCACGCCTGTCTTCTGTGAGGTCGTGGTATTCCACCTGTCGTTCCGGCCGATTCGTGCAACAGAAGTTGTTGTTGCGGGCTCTATCACTGTTAATAATGCGTATCCACATCGAGTAATATACACGTGTAACTTACTTACCTAATTGTTACTTTTTCCTTAAGATTGAAATTAATTGATGTTTTTAACAGTGTTAATGAACAATAATCATCATGTATACTATTTTAAAGACGTTAATAAACCATAGCTGCGGGTGAATCAATATATTTGGTATAGTCGTCATACGTTATTTTGGCGCGATCGTCTGTAGACGGACACGCGAAACATACATTAGTGTTTGTACAGACTATGCATTTTTATAGGGAGCTAATAACACTGAACTTATTTCATTTTATCAAGCATATTTAAAAAATGCAGATGATAAAATCTTGTCTTAAGGAGCAAAGATTTATGTACATTTATGTAGTCAATGCATATGGCAAACAATTAACAACTGAAGGTGATGGAAGGACAAACTTCAAAGGTGGTGCAAGAACAATAGAAATACAAGTGTAATAAAAGAAATCAATTTTCACTCATGTATGTATATATTTTGTAGTATAGCATCGGAGAGCCATTATAAAAATCACTTACAATGTACAAACACATTTCAAGCTCCTAAAACTGATGGACGTGGCGGACGTAAGTGATTTTTTCGGCGCCGAAATTTGTCACTGTTTAAACGTCGCCGATCGCTCCGAGTGTTTGCTCTCTCAGCAATTATGTCCGTTGATTATAATCTCGATGTGTGCACACGTAATTTGTGTCAGTCATTATGATTTCACTTGCGCGATACTCAGAAATTTTGCATATAATTGAGCAATTTTACTACTAAATAAACCGTTTAGCTAAATCGAAGCTAACTTCGATTACAATCGATATGAGGCTATAAATGTGCCAGATTACAAACGTCATTCAACAAAAACAAATCAGACTCGTAAAGAAATGATAAACATCCACTGACACAATGGTATTGAAAATAATTGATTTTTTATTTTACATAATTGTATTTGTAAAATAAAATATATATAATAACCGAATATAACATTTAAATGTGCATTTGAAATAATGCATTAAATTACACAATGTATTGTAAGACGAGGACACAAGCTTACAGTGCACAATTATGGTCATCACAAAAATATTCCAAAGTAATCACTCGAAACCAGCTAAAACCGTACAAATCTAGTGAACACCGCACCAAACTGGTAATATAGTACGCCAAACGCTATAACAAAAAACTAATCAATTCACTGTGAAGCCTCGACAAAGGCAATTTGGCCCAACTTTTTTGCACTTTCGAATAGAAACCACCCTTTTGCACAACAGGTAGATTTATCTTAAACACCACTAAAATAGACTTTATACTATTGGAATAAAGTTGATAATCGTGGTATTAATAGCTTAGTAGATCCTGACCTACCTAAAAGTTTTTGCAATGAGACCTTTGTCGTGACTGCACGTGTTCAGGCTCGGCGCGAGTGATTTTATGTTTGTGTATAGAAGTTGGTACATGTTCGAGCAAAGAGTTTACTTGTAAGGAAAGTTATTTTTGTAACTTACTCTTGTGGCCATTGTTATATCAGATTTCAAGTTTGGAGAGTTCATAAATTTGTACAAGTTTGTACAAATGTTCAGTCAATCGACATTAGATATCACGAGTGGTAGAATCAATAAATAATTGATGAAAAACGACTAACGAATCAACGTAAGCTGAACCCGCAATTAGTAGTTAAGCCAGCGTTTATGCAAGACAAAATTCTTGATTTATGCTACTAGGCTTAATTTAATATGCAAAAGTCAGAATGTAAAGTTAAAAACCTTTAATAAAAATATATAGTTTTATTGTACGTGTTTGTGTACAAGAACCTCCTACACCATTAACTAAGAAATCTAACACTAAGAAAATCCTACACCATTGAACTTGTTTTGATGAAAGCATAAAAACTAAACCCATTAATATCGGAAAAGAAAACTTTTGGTGCGCCAGTTCGTAATAATTAAAAAAAAATGTAACTCTAAACATTGTTCGATGTTCTTTTGTTTTGTTCAAGTCGATGGTGTCAAACCACTCCCACGCGGATTGCCGATCCAGAAAAAAAAGCAACGCCTAATCCGAGCCGATACAAGCTTGTCAGCTGTGTAAACATCGTAAGTCACAGTACGGCCGGTCCACGCTCCCACTTGGGACAATTACGAGCAATTTTGTGATTAACTTCGTAATAGATTGTACAAGTGTAGTCGTGTATTCTTATTATACTTGTTATTAAATTGTAAATTAGGTACAGATCAAATAGTATCATGTTTAGTTGAAATACAATCAGAGATAAAGAATTGTATAAACGAGGCAACTAGAGTTTAATGTTCATTAAAGAATATTCGACAACCTTGCCGTTTTAGGCCCTTAGATAATCTTCGTAATTTGTTTCTTCCTTAACTATATTTATTTAGTGAACGTGATTTCCATATCCATGCATCAAATTATGTTTAATTGTTAAAAAAACGATATAAGGAGTACCCGTAACCGACGATCACGATTGAAGTATGGATGTAGAAGAAATAGAGAGGTTTGTTAGGATTGCGCCACATTGAAATCCATAATGTGTGCTCACGCCCATACAGGTAAATCTCTGGGTTACAGGCGTGAGCACTGGTTTGTTTTGTTTTGTTGAAGTACTATATATAAAAAAACAAGTTTGGGTTCAAATATAATTAGTTAAAATCCCTTTGCGTAGCGAGAATACTTAGCTGGTATCCATATTATACGGGTCAATTCCCCGTTGCGTCAAATTATGTTCGACATTACTGAATAATTCTAAATGTATTTGTTAATTTTATTACCCAAGGGCTAAACTCAAATCTGTTCTAAAGTCGAGTTAGGTCTATAAATAGAATTTAAAGAGGCCGATATATAGATAAATCAACGTGCCCTCGAAACTCCTGACAACAAATGTTTTCAAAGGACATAAAATGACCGAATCTCCGGCATCGAGGCCGGCTTGTAATATAAACAAGCCCTAAAGCCCTAGATCGCTGGATAACACTTAACCGTCATTCAATCAGCCTAGATTCAGTTTAACTGCGTCGTGCGGATTCCTTTGTTTTGAAACCGGTTCGAACCGGTTTTCGATTTTAGTTGTCATAAAATTGAGTTTGCGGCATTTACGAGTGACATACTGTTTCTTTTTTTATTAACAATTTCAATACCTTTTGAATGAATTTTATAAGTACAATAAATGCCGCAGTTAGGGCTCCAGGTCTCATTTTAAATTCACAATGTTTTTCAAACATTGAAAGTGAAAATATTGTATGTAACATTGTAATCAGCCAGCATATTACGCATTGCTTATTCCGGTTTGTGAACCACCAATAACTGGGTAATTTCCTTTATCTACACTGTCTAATGGATCGGCCCTTATCTGTTAATGGGTTTACAAACTTTCAATTTTTTCAACTTTGTTGTTTTTAAATCACGGTCCAAGTAGTTTTTTTTTGTACGTGTGTATTTTATTGCGTGGTATATTATCAGTTTTCGGGTAGAACTACAAGTAATATTGTGAATATTGAAAATGTCTTTATTCGTCATCTGGGAGCATCGAAAAGTTGAATACAAGGTTATGTAGTTTTATCATCCAAAAGCCTCCGCTAGCTTTTCTGGAAACTTAGGGGCTCTGGGATCGCCCACGGATCATAAGGTGCAACATAAGGAAAACAGTGTCAGTGACCCATGATGGGCTCTATAACGCTCTGTGCTTTGATTCTGGCCTGTCACTTTCCCTTCTGATAAATTTCGTTTTGTGTCTTAAAACTATGGACATAGTTGTAAAATGGCACGTATCTTTATTTCATAATTCAGTTACAGCCTATCATACACAACAATGTGGTAAGTAGGCAAGTTAGGTAGGAAGCAGAAAGAGGAACCGGGTTGGTATCCACTAACGTATTATTGTGTAAGGAATTGTTTTATAATAGCAATGCCGTGTCACATACATATACGTAATAATAATTTGTATAAACCCTTACTTCTAAATAGGCCGGGCAAGGACAAGAGCTGCAACTAAAAAACAACAACATAGAAGGGCCTACAAGGAAAACGAAAGAAGGGAAGACTATATACTAAATGGAACGAAGACAAATCGGTTACAAAAGCCCCAATCTAGGGAAGACTAGCATTGAAGAAGGCCTTAACTCGTCGAGAGATTCTTGCAAGTACGTGTATACTCGAACAGATACCAACTAAAAACTATTAACAGCAGGTATATGTATGTCTAAATTAATAATAACAATTATAATCAAATAAGTTTGTAAAATGCAAAAAAACTTTTAAGAAGAAAATTTTTTTTAAATGATTTACAATGTGTATTAGTTACATTAGTTAATACATAGTTTGCTCATTAGATAGAAAAAACTCTTCTCTATCTAATGAGCAAACTATATCACTTTGCATATGTTTAATTCTTGATTTTGACTAGCCAACATTTGTAACATTCACCCTACTTTACCTACTGTCCACAATGTATCCGGAGGGTCAGAAAAACATGTTTACAATTTTTTGTACCTCTCAGCTGTGGACGGTAGTTTTTGTTCCTTAATGCAGTAAGCAAAACCTTAGTTCTTTTTTATTTAATGGTTTATTACATCCTTAAAATAGACAGACTCACAGATAAGTAATTATTGAAAGCAAACTAACTATTGTTTGTTTTTTTAATCTACTTACAATAACAATGATATTGTTAGCAGTAATAAAGCAAGCTATTAAACCTCTTCAGAATCAACTACGGCATAATATTAAAAACAAACAGACTTCGTATCACCTTGATACGAAAAGTAATTTCAAAATTAATTACATTTTAAAACAAATTATACTAACTTTAAAGCGACAAACGCTCGCTCGTATATGGTCAGTACAAGATTTCTCCATTAAATTCCCATGGCTTTCGCCGAACGCAGTCTAGTGTAACGGAGCCCCGAGCGGCTCTAATGAAAGCCCACAGTCCACGCGTGGTAAATAATATGGATTCGCGAAATAACAGGTGGCGCGAAAACGACGCAATCTCCCGCCATAACTCCGGCGCGATGGATTAAGTGTATATTGTATAGAGCTGCTTTTGCGCTTGACAGTTTATGTTAATAAAAAATTGTTGTTATTTGCAAAAAATGGTTGTCATACTTTTACTGATACTCTGAGGTTGCAGGATTCAATACATAATCGAGCCAAAGTTTGTGTGATATTTTTTAAAAATAAAGATTTAAAATCTCGGTATATATCGTAAAAGGTTCAGATAACGGAAACGCTAATACTTATAACTTACTATTGATATTGTATTACGGTTAAATTACGAGGAATCTAAGTTACTATGTAAATTCATGAATATAATGATGGGCTAGTCATTCGACATTGATATAGAATTGTGTTCAAATTTAACATATAATTGATATTTTTAAATAGTGTTATAAAATACTTGTGGTTAATCGTCTGCTTTGTGATAAGGTTTGTAATAAAAAAATAAACATTGATTATTAGTTGAATGGTTGTTTAGGTCTATGTCATCATTTTAAATTTTTGGTATTACGACTCTATGTGATGTGAAAGTATCGTATATTGAACACTTCACAGGTCCGGGCTACACTAATCTCTGCGCATCACTCGTGTTGCCATTTATTAACAACATCCACGGTGTGTCCCAAACCGGCACCAATTCAACCTACGTATAGTATTCTTTTTTTTTTTGGTGTAATTTTTAGCGTCCCTATGGTTATTAAATTTTAAGATTTGGTGGGTTAGTATATTCAGAAGTCTTCTCGTCTCTAGTCTTTGGTCTTACGCTGTCTTCACTACTACATAAAGGCACTCTCTTTCCAATACAAAACTTGCAGGACAAAAAGCTGTAAAGCATCCATAACTTCTCTGACTATTGTGGATGCTGATGGGTTGAGTTAGCGAGTGAGCATCTTTCTCCGTTATAACTATCCTCGTTATAACGAGGTAACGGGCATAAATGTCATCAGGTTGTTAATGATGTTTATTCAATTATTTATTTATCTTAATATGTAGTCTTTAAGAAGTCTGCTAGGCGTTACTCTGAGTGGTAGGTTTCGAATTAGGCTTGTAAGGGAAAAGTGTGGCTCAAAAGAGAAGTTGTGATTATAGTTGAGAAAACGTCTGTCTTTGAAGACAGCTTTGGTGGTTCAGGCATGTTGCAAGGATGAATGAAAGAAGATTGACAAGAGAAATGAAATGTTGCGAAACTGAGTTCTAGATATCTACTTAGTAGGGTCCATACCTGGAGAATATACACCGACCAGATTAGTGACATCTTAAAGAAAGGTTGTATTAAGAGCACCCTTAACCGATGAGTATTCATGCGTAGATACGTAGAAACGAGAGATGTCAGGACTGGCATATGGAAATCAGTAATATCTGCCTACCCCTCTAAGGGTTAAAGGCGTAGGTGCTTTTTTATTTTGAAGTCTTCTATGCTATATAAGTTTTTCACTGTAATAGCAATAACTTGCAATGCAATATGAATTCAAAAAATATATATTTGCATAAAAACTAATAAAACACAGATTTACACGGTCGCCATATTGAAAAACTGACCAGCGATTGTATCCCCTCCCGTCAGTATTCATTTTGTTTAATCCCTGGTCCTTTTATAATAGTTTTTTAAGCTCGCGAACTTTATTTTATATACAGAGCAGGTTAAACTTTCGCAAGCCGCTTTTATAATGCAAATTCACTTTATTGTAGTCGAGGTGACTTTACTATCAAAATTGATTCTGATGAAAATATGTTGCTACTATATATTTACTTTAAATTTTGTTGATAACCACATAACGCAGTTTATATATTTTGTACAAGATCCAGTGTTGTATTATTTACTTCATGTGAAATTTGAAACAGTGGCAGGCTCTAGCCTGCTACAACCGCACGAATGGGCCGGCTCGACCGGTGAAATACCACGACCTCACAGAATACAGACGTGAAATAGAAGTATGCTTCTGCATTTCGCCTGATGAGTTGCCGGAGTCCCAATTTCAGTCCTCCTCTCTTTTCCATCCATTCCTATCCAGGATAGGAAGTGGAAGAGGATTGGATGGGGAAGGGATGGATAGATAATATACTTCCTCCTGTCTTTCCCATTCTTTGTCCATTAAAGGCAACGCATCTGCTTGTTGCGGATGTCTATGGGTAGCGGCCACTTAACTTCACCCTCGTACTCTGGTTTTTTTTTATAAGAGAAGGGGGCAAACGAGCGCTGAGAACACTGAGGTGATCAACGTCGCCCATGGACACTGCAACAACAAAGGAACTGCAAAACTGATTGGTTGAACTTAGCTCATGTGTTCATATTTTGAGTTATATGGTGTAAATTAGTGTTATATAATATTATATTACTGCTAAATAAAATATTCATGAGTTTCGAATTCATCTGTCGGTTGGAGGTTGATTTTTCGTATCGTAGCGTTAATTAAGCTCCCGCTGAGTGTCGTATCATTAAAATTTGCTTTCGACATATTTCGCATTCCGTTTTACTGAAACCAACATGAATATTGTATGATAATATTATGATAATGGCTGAGAGCCATAAATTTGTCTAGTGTGCATATGCGTTGGTAAATTGACAACTCGGCGCGTGTCGTATTAATCCATTTACATTCTGACGTATCTGAAATTAACAAAACACATTCATAATCTATGCCTGTTTATTGTTATAGTAAGCGAATCCAAGCCGGTCTGTGAGATAAAAATTATTATTAAAATTTCGACATTGCGTATATTTATATAGTTAAAATAAAACACACCATGAATATATGGTAACTGACATATAAATTTGTTAATATTCTTGCTATTGGAGGAGAAAAATACCCGAACGGCGGGAAAATGAAATCACCGAGTGAAAGATGACAACAATGAGACCTATGTCTTCTTAGGTCTTCTTGAATGCTTGTTTAAGACCTATTTATGACGTCACTATCAAACCTTGGTGTAGCCACTACAGTGTAGACGTTTGCGATACAGAAGTTTGTTTTAATAGTTATTTTTTTTTAATTTAATGATTATCCTACAACCACACGGGACGCGAATATTACTTGAAAATCGTAAAAAACCAGTACTCGTTAAAAACCGCCGGATATCTAAAACAGTTACTCATATTGTCAATGCTTGTAAACACAATACCTAACAAAGTACACTTACAAACGATTCGTATGCACTATTGCAGATACTTCAATGATATCAGCGCGCTTTATTACCTAAAAGTATTTGTATGCAAAAACAATTTAATTTATTCACAACTCATTGTCCCTTTGACAATCAGTAAAGGCAATTGGCTGCTGCTTTTTTTGTTATTTGTGCGCGTCAATGCAACGCTAAATATATATGGAATTAAAAATATTATCTCATAAAGCTGTATTTATTTAAAGATACTATTACTATTATATACTTTAACTATAAAGAAAGAAGCGTAATACCCAAAATTCAAATATGGTAGATCTTAATTTAATTTTGTAAATGCAAATGATTGTTTGTTACGCTTAACTCCTTTACGACTAAACCGATCGTCATGAAATTTTGCAAGTGTAGGGACGGGGACTTCTTAACTTTTATCCAGGAAGTAAAACTATTCTCAAGGTTCATAAAACCTTCATTTACAATACCGGTTACCATGGTAATGTTTCATATTTTAACATTTACAACTTTTAGCCTCATGTTACTTAAAATTCGTAGTTTTCATACGTGGAATCATCTTATAAAAATGTCGTGCCTGGGAATGAAAAATGAATGTGAATGAAGCTGCGGGCAATATCTAGTAATACATTTGATTTAGATTAAAAAATCCTAAGAAACGTCCTTAAACGTCAAAGCTTAATAATTCTTCAGTACAGATTTACACAACCTAATATTTGTGGAGCAACAATAAAAAATATAAACTAAAGTACTTCCTCAAATCCAAGTATTATATATATTAAATGTTATTCTAAAGGTGAGTGGGTGTCTTCGGCCATAAGAAATTGACACAAAGGGCAATCAGGATGGAGCTGAGGGCGTGAAATCGCGCGGTAGCTTCCACGCTACTTGACAATACCGAGCCGGCTTTTTATACGGCGATCTGAAGACAGCGGTATTATTTCGTTGTTTTTTTCGCCGAGCACTCGCCCGGTAGCTTTGTAAGTCGACACCACGATATCGCTTCGAATTATCGTTGAAGCGATACCCGTCACCGAAGTGAAGTTTGCGATGAGGTCAAAGTACAGTTATCGTAAAAATTATTTATGTATTTTATTTAATGGATAAGTAGGCAAACGAGAAAATTAACCGTTTGCTCGATTACCACCGCTTGCCAGCAGCAAACATTAAGTTGCAGTTGCGTTGCAAGCCTTGATGTAAGGCAGCAGAAGTGGGTTGGGTAGGAAAAGAAGACTATTGTAGGAGAGGATATAGTAAGGGGTTAAATTATGCTTAACTATTACTAATATCATTTGGAATAAGTTATATCCTAACATATTTCCAATGATCTCATTTTTAAACTACAGTTGCGTTCCATAGGGAACAAAAGTTGTTCAAAAACTATCAGTAGAAATTGTCTAAGTCTTTAATCGAACGAGAGAAAAAAAAATGATGAAATAACATGCCAAATAAAATAATACAAATTCTGTATCTTATTACATAAAATCTGTGAACATAAAAAGTCTGATTCATATAACATTCTATCTGGTTAACATCGACAGTGAAGACTAGTTACGCCATCTGTTGGCAGCATTTTAATGTTTTGTACCCTATATTGTTAAAGGAAACTGTTTCAAGTTGATATTAAGATAATAATCAAATCGTTATAGAAGCTTATGTCCTCCCTCTTATCAAAATTTCGTGAATATATAATTGTTATTAATTATGGCCAGTTGTATTTATACTCGTGTGCTTACTCATCTCGCCGGCGACCCACTTTCCACACGGGCGGGTCGCGCGTCGAGCAGTTTTGAACTTGAACAAGGCTTAATATCGATTCGGGTACAACCTATGATACAGTTTGTCAGATATTATTCAAAATTAAACTCATACGACTCTACCTTTTCCGTCGATCTGAAACGGTTGCGCTGAAACTGGCTGTAGGTTTTTATTCCCACAGAGACGATAAGATAATAGGTGACTTAATTGTTACTTAACAGAGTATGTATTAGATTAAAGAAAATATCATATGGATCTCTGGTAATAGAAACAGTTCCGTGTATGTTTGTACCACCGTAGAGAGTAGATAAGTGAATAGGTAACTTATTTGTAACTTAGGAGGGTAAGTATTACCAAGCTAAAAAATAATATGAACGCCTGGTAATGAAAACAATTCCGTTTATAAGATGTATCACCAGAGAGAGTACATAAGGGAATAGGTAACTTATTCATAACTTAACTTAGTTAAGTGTTATAAAGCTTAAATAAAATGCAGTATAATTCCCTGGAAATGAAAACAGTTCCGTGTGTTCCTATGTCTGCATCACCAGAGAATGTAAGTTGTCAACTTAATTCTAACTTAGGCGTATATTAACAACCTTAAAACATAGTGACGCTCATTGACGCTGAAACTAAGTGCACTATTTAATTGTAGTTAAAGTATTAAGAAGACAGTACATTAGTGAGTTGATAACTCCGTAACTTACCTCCGTGTGTGCTCTAACTTAAAAATGTGACATGGATTCCTGGCACAGTAGCATAGTAATTTAGTTTTCGGACACCTATTTTACATTTAAACATCGTCGCCGTTTTTGTATATAATTTTATTAAGTGTGGAAAGGCACTATTAAATTAAAATAAAGTATTTCATTTTACAGGGAAGTGAGTTTGCCATTTGGCTCTCTTGGCTCGTGTAATTATGTCTAAGACCTTGTTTATTCATGTTCAACTTAATACTTCTTACTTAATTCTTAAGCTAATTAAAGTAGAATGAAATCATCAAGATTTCTTTGAAATACCAGTAATTATTTAAAACAGGTTACAAAGCTAGTCCTGAGAAAAACTGAAAACTTTGAATCGAAACCCCGATAGAGCGATGAATTTTTTGTTCGCAGTTGAAATGTCGATTCATTTTATGTCTACAAACGTTAATCACAAATCATCTCTGGTAGTTTTGAATAAGTAGAGCTTAGAGAATTACAAATTCTATATTGGTACCCAGTAATGTTTTAGTTACTTGAAAAACTGTTTTGAAATCAAATGAATGAAACTCATGCCCTTTGCTCTATGGTCTAAGAAATAATTTTGTTTCAAGAGAACAAACTTTATAGAAGCCTTAGTGAATGATAAGGTCACTCAGTAATTCGATATTATCTTTAATTTAACTAGCTGTTAATTTAGACAAGTATGTTAATCAGTTACAGGTTAATTTGTATTAAAATGAAAATAATATGTTATGTATGTAAAAATTTGTTAAGTGTGTAATTGTCATGTCTTCTTAGATGTTTTTCTATCACGCATACCATACTTACTCAGAAAAATATATCCATTTTGGATATATCATTCTATATAATCTGAAAAGCATTCATAACTCATTTTTCATTCCTTGCGGCCAAAAAGTATTTCGTTTATACATAAAAATTACTTAAAGACAACTTAAATTTTAGACACATAATAAATTTAGACATTCGTCGCAATAAGTTCTTATCGTTTTAAATGTCAATCCCGATTCTAATACCTATATAAATTAACCGCCCATCGTTAAAATTATTTTAGTTCGATGTTGCAAAACAATTTTACAACCCGTATTTAATGACTAAACAAAGCTTTCCACTCGGCCCTAAACATCGATAAACCCAAAAGAACACATTTAAGTTGCACAAAACGCTAACGGCAAAACCGCGCGCAGTAAAATACTTTTTATACGCGAACGCAATCTATTACCAAATCACCGCAATAAACCACACGCTCCGAACGTAGTTACAACGCCTGATTTTAACTCTAAAACCCGCTCACTAAGTAAAATGCCTGTTAGTACTAAACGTAAATTCACGTACGCGTTTCCAACCAAACAAAGAGTTACGACGTCATCGTATTACGCGAAATACTTAAGTAATGCCGCCTTGCAGGACCAGACCCGAGTGAACGCTTTCCGTTTAACAACCCCATGCAACTGCTCCTACGTTCTTACGTCACCTCACCCCACACTAAATGCGCCACCTGATTGGCCAATTCATTTTGCCGCGCTTTCTCATTTCGAAGAAAGAGATTGCGTGATATATCCATCTCTTTTTTAAACGCTTTTCAGAGGTGTGTCAGACTAGGAAAGAGTATATATTCATACGTTCCCTTTCACAATGATGTAACCAGTTTAAAATAGGATAGATATTGTGATCGAGTGTGCGATGGAAGGAGACGGGGCAGTGTGCCGTTGATTGTAGTAGTGGAGTGCGAAGGGAACGTGCTACCGTGCGTTCAACTATTTATAATCAAATGGGGCGCGCGTGTGTGCGAGTGTTCACACGTTATGCACCGCACGCACACATGTAAAGGCCGCGGAGCGAGGCAATGATGTGCACGAAGTATTATCCCTTATTACACGTTTCGCTTCCGCGCCGGCCGCACGTACGACTGTGAGCCGACCCGCTTTCGAGTTGTGCGAAGTTTCAGTTTGTTTACATCGAATCCGCTACGATGCATACTGCGTTAGCGATTGTGTCATCGACCGTACGTTTATCGCTGTGCTGCTAGTGATTCACGGACAATGCTCGCCTCGGAGTTTTTTGCGCCGAAACTTTTTGTGAACTTGTGAACTTTCGGCGATCAGAAATTAAGATATCGTTGCCGACGATTCTGTAACGAGTCCTGCATAAATACTTGTGCCATTGTTGTGTCAAAGTGTTTTTACGGAGAGGAGGACGAAAATATTTCTCGACTTTTTTATAGACTATTTTTTCTAAGAGAACTTTTTAAAGTGTTGTTCGAACATTTAAATCATAAACTTTGAATGTCTTGAATTTGGTAGTATTTTAATAGTTGAAATAAAACTACAATTACGAAGCGAGAAGACTGCAAAAAACAATTGCGGTAATCTGAGGCATCACATTGAATTTATGCATACAACATCAACATCTATCAGTTGCTTGATTCCTAGAAAAAGAAGTTTCGAGAGACAAAGATGGCAATAGCATTCAACCTTCCGAGCGAGAGAGAGGCGACAGAGGAGAACTTTTCGCGACTGAACCGGCTCCTAGCCGAGCTGTACGAGGTGCTTTGCCACATCTTGGTAGCACGACAGCCTGGCCAAGAAGTCCAGGAGAATCGGCGAGGTGAGTGCCCTCGGGAGCCTAACATACCACCTTACCACTTAAGATGCAATTCGACCTACATCGTGAACCTGGTTATGGTAGTGGCCATACTAAAAGTGTCCCTCGCGTCGTCTCTCTTCAACACGATAAGATAAAAAGAGAAGATTGTTTCTAGTTAAGTATTGTTACGCTGATACTGCTAAGCAGATTCTGGACTATTGTTACATATTTTTAAGTCCATCCGTTTTATATATTTTCAATCATTGTCTGGATGGGATGTTGTGTCAAACTGCACTTAAATTGTAAATGGTGGTTACATCGAATTGAACTGATTCGCCGAATCGATTCGATTCAATTCGATTTTTTTTTTGCGATTCTAACAAATGCGTTCGCTTTAACGGATTTTGCTTTTTGATTTTAAATTTGAGTGAAGTTCGACAAAACGCCACATTCACTTTTAATTGTACGGAAATGTTTTTGATACATTGTCAATTTCAAATTAAAAATGTAATTACAACGAATTTAAATTTTTGTCAATATTTTTCAAATGATTTGTCTTTTGTTTCTATCGGGACAGTAGGTACTGAATAATTTCGTAGATGTTTAGCATTCACAATTTTAGTGTTGTTAAGTTTCAATATTTAGTTACATTTCCATTTGATCTCCTATTTTGTTTTATCGATTTTATAATAATATCGATTTAGTTTAATTTATTACAATTATTCGAACTAGGTTATTTTAACTAGTAGCATTTATTTAATTTAAATATTATCGTGGAACATTCAACTATGGATCTCAAATTTTATTTTAGTTCCAAATATCGATAGTCATAATTTCTCTTGTTTTATAAGTTCAAAGTTTTTTTTTTAATTTTTTTAGACGCCAAATATTAGTTAAATGTATTACGAAATCTTTAGATTTTTATTCTGTGGACGATCAAATACGTTTTTCATTTGTTATCTGTAACAAAAAAATCAATTAGCAAACTGTAAATATTAATGATGTGTAATTTGTTTTGTAATTTTGTTCTGTTATCGATAAAATGTAAAAATATCGATATAATAAAAAATAATGTTTCCTAATTTGTATAAACCGATACTTATAGAATTATTTTTTAAATTAGATCTAACTTTTTTACCTGTAAATATTGCATTTAAATGTTTGTGATTTTTCCGTATAAACATTCTCTCAACTTTTTCCTTATTATAATTTACAATTGAATATAAGTGAAACATGTAATCGACAATATATGAACTGGATTGTGTTTAACTTACTTCCCGGTCATTTATATGGGAGCATTGTGAAATAAATTTATTATTTTATCAAATATTCAATGCATTTTTCTTAAATCTGATATAAAAAATCCCTACTTGATTTTGTATTCCACTTAAATTCATACAAATTTATTAAATAACGGATTTATATTTCTATTTAATATACATTTAATACACGAATAAAACTCAGTGTGAGCTGTAATTTTTAATGAAAGGAAAATCAATACATCACAAATTTAACTGCATTTAACGAGAAACGAGCGTCGCCAAGTTCGTAATCAACGTCGGAACATTGACGTCGATCAAGTCAAAAATGGGCCGTTTGCCTGCTAATATTAGATCTCGACCTGTTTGGCTCACTATGGGACTTGTTGTAACGTGTTCCGACTCAAACAATGGACCAAAAAGGTTTTATAGCGCTAGAATTAAAGGATGTTCTTTTATTTAAAACAAGCTATTGTTCCAGTAGACCGCAATAATTTTACTATCCTAAGGATTATAACAAAAATACACCTATATTGATTAAGAATAAAAAATAATTATTTATTTTTAAAAACAATAAAGGTTAATTATGTCAATAAACAAAATAACGGAAATAAATGTAGAGAAATTTTAAAGGATATGAAACTAATTATATTTATGTTGTGTTTCAATTAAAATATCAAAATTCAGTTTAATTAAAAACAAATTTAAGCAACACAGTGATGATATTAATTTCAAAATTGAAAGATCCTCCAAGATTCTCTTAATATAAAAAGTGAGCTTAAGAATATTGCTGTGAATATTTTTATTTAAATTCCGTTTCCATGAACATCTTAGTTATCGAAAAGGGTATTTTTAAATAGAAAGAAAAAATGTAGAGACGTGATTCAGTTCGAACTTGATACGATGATAAAAGTTATAGTAGATCGTGCTTTCAGTCACGACGAATCTTCTTATAGGATGCTAAACGAAAGCGATACTGAAGTAACAAACTGTAGATTTGAAGCAGTTTAGATTCACTACATCAATTATTAATTAATTATTTTTATTATGTATCCTTTATAGAGGTAAATTTGGAATTAAACAGGGATAAGTAACTTAAAACGGTTTACTATTTAATATTGTCCCAAAACGTGTTTGTGGTTGACCAAGCCGCAACTCTTTGCAGTAATCATTGCATTTTCTAGGTTAATAGTTTACTTTAACCAAAACATATTTATTTTATTAAATAACGTAAACTACATAATGTATAAAAGAAGCAAAGTATATATGCATATAATCGATACAAAAAATCACTAACAAAGTTGTAGAATCTTATAAGGTCTAGATTTTCCAATTGACAACTTGTTATACATATAGACATTTGCGTAATATTTCACGTTACTATTGTCGGAAAACTTCACGAGTTTAAAATCAAAAAGCAAAACGTGTTAACTATAGTTTTAAGGTTAGTTTTAATCATAAAAGCTTGGTGTCCTCTTGTACTTTCTTCAACAAAAGGTAAGTTACGCTTTTATTCGATTGTCATTTGTCTGGATACAAATCGAGACGCTTGAATAATTTTACAGATCAAAGTTTACTTTTTGTCATCGATTCAAGTAAAATCGATTTAGAGTTCACACTTATTTTGTACTTATGAACAATCGGTTTCTACTTTCTTCAATTAACCTTTTTCTAACATCTATCATTATATTTTTTATATATTTGTGTCATAATGAATAAGCTAGAGCTTGACCATCCTACCGAGTGTTAAGTGGCGACGTGGTTTTGAATTGAGTCAAAAAGTTATGATATCTTTAAATTCTTATTAGAAAAGCCTCTACTAAGACTGAAATGACAAATTCTGTAGACGAATACTATAGCTACAAGGCTAAGTAACTGATTGATAATGTACGGACTATGTAAATTTAATCTAAATATCAAAATTAGATTAAAATAGCGTAATACTGTTTATTTGCCAGGCGAAGATGTTAATTGACTACCAACTCCCAATCAATACGCACAACAACACAAGATACCGAGCTATTTTCAGCATTTGAGAAGGTTAAAGAAGGGTATATGGGATAAGAAGTCGAGACATTAGACAGTATCACCTCACACACACACTTTAACAGTGGTAGAGATCTGTTGCACGAATGGGCCGACTCGACCGGTGAAATACCACGACCTCACGGAAAACAGGCGTGAAGTAGAAGTACTCTTCGTTTAATTTGGAAGACACCTGAAATATAAATACGCTAGCGGACCCGGCAGACGCTGTCTGGCGTTTGCTGAACCGTAATAGCATATTACCGGTTCAGCAAAAGCTGCATCAAAGCTGTATCCCGATAGCAGTGCCACCGACCAGGTCCACACAATCCTGGGACCTACTGGGACTCTTATACATATATATAAAAATGGTCGTGTGCGTCCCTACAAAGCAATTTCGATTGTGGGTGGTGGTAGCCTCAACATCCCCACGTGTCACTATGTTGGTTGCATGTGGATGGTTGAATAGGTGTAAAAGATACGGCGGTTCAAAATGAGTTTTGATATATCAATAATTTTATAATTAGAAAAAGATAAAACCTGCGAAGCGGTCGTTTGCAGTATAATAGTAGGTATATAAAGATGCAGTCCTACGTCAAGTTATCATTCTCTGAGGTCGTCGTACCTGCAGGGTCGAAGCTATCCAACTTGCAGCAGCTGTGTTGTTGGCTCAACTACTGTTAATTGCATATATTGAACTTTAGCAAGACGACGACTTTAGAGTTTTTGTAGATGATAGTAGACCATTAAACACAATAGAACAAAAAGGTTTAGTGCCATCACACTTAAAAATGTAAACTAAAAACATATAAAGCGAATATAAATGATACCCGTAGAATATTTTACAAGTATACACACATTATAACAGTGGTAGAGCCCGCAACATATGTTGCACGAATGGCCCGGCTCGACCGGTGAATACCACGACCTCACAGAAGACAGTCGTGAAGTAGAGGTATTCTGCGTTCTGTCTGTCTAGTGAGGTGCAGGAGGTCGAAATCTAGTCTTCTACCCCATCCCATCCTTTCCTAATTAGAATATTTTTCTAATAAGAAAAGGACAATAAGGGAGGTAAGCAACGCATCTACAATGCATTAGCTTGTTGCCGTTATGGGTACCGGTCACTTGATTGTGGTAACCCGCTTGCACCTTTGCCACCTTCTGCAATAAAAAAACAAGTGATAAAACCACACTTCATAGAGAATAATATAGTTTGATTGGTATTAAAGACTACCTAATATCTCCGGCTACGCTCGGAAAAAATATGAACAAATTAAATAAAAATAAAGCCTAGCTTACTCGCTTCTATTGGTGAAATGATTTTTTTGACAAATTTATTCGGAACAAAAATACAATCAAATCTCTTTATAATATTAGTATAGATAAATGCTTTATTACTAGCGCAACAATAATAAGCTTTTACTTCATCATTATCCTTGCAACAGGGGGTTAAACATCAATAATATACCGCACCCTAAGTACTTGTTCTGTAATCGCACCTTGAATCTGCGATATACCTGCACTAAAACCGCAAGATTAGGTCCCCGTACATATTATACAACTTTTAACTAAATTTAAACTACAAAGGAATTAGTAAACAAACTCTTCATACAAAGTGTTACAATATGATGGTATTATTTTCCAAACGATAAACCACGTTAGCCGGACTGAGTCGTTAAGTTATTGTCCAGTCAGTATGTTAATTTCAGTTTATTTATGCTCCCAATTAACACTTTAACCGGCCAACTTGTACGCTATTGCGGTTGGTCCACCGCTCTCATGTTATGTTTAATGTATAACAAAGAGTTATGCTTGTTTCTTTATTGTTAAGACTTTACTTAACATAAGTTACTTTATTAAAGTCAGCCATATTCTTATACTCAGGGCAAATGCTTACAAAGTTAAACTATTATATTTTTTTAGGAATTAAAATGGATTGGAACTGTACAGCTAATTCAATCTATTTAACAATAACCAACCGGCCCCAGATTCGTACTTTAGACCTTTACGGGATAAATTAAAAAAAAAAAAAAATTTTTTTTGTTCCTACGTAACAACAGTGGAAAATTTCAAGTTTCTAGGACCATTACCTATGGCCTAGCTATATCAGTAAGTCAGTTTCTTCTTTTATGTACATACATATATGTGTATATAATAGATTGAGTTATAAAAGCTGTCTCAGCCTCCACCACCAATTCAATTTTAAATATACGAACCGAGAATCTGAAAATCATGAATCAATAACACAAACATAATAATAAATAACTAGATGTGTGGACCTGAATGTAATGAAATTAACAAAAGATTACTTGCAGCAAAAAAACCTACGAAATCCGTACACTAAAAGACAGAATACAATCTCACAAATAGCAAACAATTGTGCATTATAAAATTGGATTGTTTGACTGTCAGATTGTAAGATTAACTCCCTAACTAAAAGTTTACGTTTTCATATTCGAAATTTAAAAAAATATTAATCATTTTAACGAAAAACAAAGTCGCAGTTAACATCCTTACATTTTCATTTCACCCCAAATGACTATAAAAACTGAATAAAACTGTTAGGTGTTGGTTTTTTTTTCTAACTAACCGCTCCATACAGCGGAGCATTAATATGGAAGGGGGATGTAATGTATTCCACAGGTGTTGTCCCAAACAGGTGCCCGGGTTCCCTCTTTTTTTCGGTCAGGTCCAGACATGTTCAATAGAGCTTTGTCTGAGTTCGCTCGTATCCCCGATTTGGTGTGTTTTGATTTTTTTTCTTTTCTTGCTCCATTCGGAATGAATAATATTTTATGCCAGCTATGAATTTACAAGGGATTTAACCGTGAAGGTTACAACGCTTCATCGTAGATGAATTATTATTTGATGTATATAAAAAATAGACCAGAATTGAGAAGAAACATTTTCATTTTAGTAAATTAAATTAAAGATTTAAGTTACAATGTCCTTCAAGCCTGTTTAAGAAATATTCAAACAAACTTAAACCATCTGATTTGATTTTAGACACATTAACGATCTTTAAAATGTTTGTCAAATTTTTACTATCATGTCAAAACGATTTCAGTTTCTAAAGGAAAAAAAGTTAATGATCATACTTTGACACAAGACATTTGTAGGTAGCTACCTATTTTTTCCTTTTATCAGCCTTTCAGAAACCGGGTGTTTGTATGCTTACATAAGACCCAGGTCGTTGTGTTTTGGTTACTTAAATCGAGAAAGATATGCTTCGATGCTGAAAGACAAGTCATGCAAAAAGAACTAATTAAGAGCAGTAAGATAAATTTATATTGCAAACATAATTGGCGTCGGACGTCACCTAAACGAATTTACAATCCTAAATAATATAAAAGCGAATGTGAGTGTGTTTTGTTAACTCCTTAAAGACTGAACCTATCATCATGATATTTTGCACACACATTGTCAGGTGTACAAAAAATGATATGGTATAACTAACATTTTATCCCGAAAATTGAAACTGTCCCAAGATACATAAAACCTACAATAACAATATCGGTTGCCATTATATGTCCTGTTTTAACAATAATAACTTTTTGACATATTTACCTATAATTCGAAGTTACTATACGCGGGATCAACTTACAAAATTTCCACAACAACGAATGCGTGCATAACCACGGGCAACAACTAGTTCACCATATTAATGTAATACTAAAGACAGGCCATAAATACCTGTAACATCACACTTAGATGTATGGATGTAGAAGAAGCTGTATAATAAGGAAAATAATCTCTGTCCATTCCTTTGTTTTACGGCTGAGTGCTTACGTTGTGTGTAAACAATATAGACTCTCCGACTAGTATTAACGTAGTAAATTCATTACTACAAACTAGTGCGTATACGCACGCGTATTAAAATGTCAAGGATGTGCTTACAGTAGTTGCAACAAGTATGCCCTCTATAGGTCAATGTGTCAGAATCGATTGTGTAGTAAGCATATTTATTTACTTCGCTAAGACATTTCATTTATTCATGAAATCCAAGATATTATTGACTTAACAAAACTCGCGTGGACATAAGAATTTTTACTCGTCTTTTTTCGTTATGCTACTGAAAATTTGACTAATTCTTATTAGGATTTTTTTTTTAAAGTCAGGGAGCCGATACTGCGTGTCCTCCAGTTTTCTGTTTCCCTTATTTTAATGCAAAGACCCTTCTTTAAGTGTTACTAGGCCAAATTACAATGTTGCAGCATAACTTATGACACCACAATGTCCCGTAATACCTGTTATTGTTTACCTTCTTCCTTACATCATTTTTTTTATGTACAACATCTATGCGCGCGCCTTGGTAGTTAAGAGTAGTACTGCAAACGGCATGACGCTCTCTCATGCCGTGATGCTTGCTTAGCGCTGCCGCTCTCAACTCCCTGACGTGTGTGCGTGAGCCCATACTAATTTCTATTTATAACTTAGAGAATACCTACTTATTATAATTAAAACGAACGGCAACGAAACTCTGTTCTTTTTTATTTTATTTCATTATTTTTATTTACATTTGCCAGGCCTCCAGTGATGGCCAATTTTTTAAAATATTATTGAAATGTTTTATTAACGATTTAACGATGCAAACTAAGTTAGAGCTTGTAGGGACCCAAAAGTCCCTTAAAGTCCGTGTATGTTATAAACCAAAGGCTTTAGTTAGCGATATAATCACTTACCGTTACCGTGAAATTTGCAGCTGTTTTTTGAATGGAATGTGTCGAAAGGGAAGTACTGCTTCTTATCTTATTAAATGGTACTTAGGTGTTTCGTCAATTGGGTGAGATATCTAGTCTATTTTTTGATCGTTCTCTTTTCTAAAATTCACTTCAATAACCCATTTTTCAGTCTTTCAATGTGGACCCAGGGTTGTGATTGGAGGGTGTAAGAACCCATGTCGAAGGTGGCATATTATATAATTAACGCATAACAAGGTAGCGAAACGCTGTTAAATTCTTTTACCTCTTGTATATCTTGCAGCTGCCCTTTAAATGCAGTGTAACTTACATCTGAAGTAACCTGCATTGCTTGCAACTCTACCTACCTCCAAAAAAAAAGTATACTAGAGAAGTTTAGGTTGCCATCAATGACAGCTCTATTAAAAAGCTTACGTAACAGATACGAGCGCTGCGGCACGATAATTGCGGCCACGTGCGACCAATTACAGCGAAGACAAAGGCTCTTTTGTCGACGTAATTGTCAACAACTTGACATTGTTTTACATCACGCCGTGTGCCCGATCCGCCAACTTATAGCTGCGGCTGCATATAAGATATTATTATGGACCCTTCTAGACACTATTATCTCGATGGTAAATAGTAGATCTTTAACACACCTGAAACAAATTACAAGTGTGCTTACCGTCTGTTTTAATGTATCGCTATGCATCTCAATTGTGAAAACTGGATTATTTTACAAAGCGTCGAGACGACGAGGTTTGCTCAGCGTTATATTTAACAAGATTTAAATATATTATCAAACTACTAGCTGTAGGCCGAGCTTCACATTGCGTTGTTTTATATGTAAGATCGTATTTTTTAAATATAGCGCCATCTAACAAAAAATGAGATAAAAAGTGCCTTATGTATTATTGTCACTTTGAGACACAAGATGTACGGTCAAAGATGTTGATACTGTTAAATTAGCCTTATAATGTCAATATACATTTGACATCCTTGAAATCATTCCTGTCCACTTCTGCTTAGCAAGAATAGATAACAATTCCAACCTACACGGCCTGCTAGCGAAGTCAGAACACCTCCATTTAAATTCAGGGCAAAAATTCATGCTTGCTAACTTGTTACAAGCATGAATTTCTAACCTAAGTGTAAAGCTTCTACTACCTCCACACTTCCCCCCCACCCTTCAGCTGGGGCTACTAGTTACCTATATAACTATGCTATGCTACTCATAAAGTATAACATTATGTATAATTTCATAGTAATTTAAAACAATGCACACTTAATAACTTGAACTAAATGTGGGAACTTATATGCTTCATTGCCTGAGAATTATAATAGTTGAGTTTATTCGTGCTTTAAATTACCGCATCATACAATAGCTTTTGTTTTATTGACGATTAAGAGATATGTTATAGCTGACCCTAGTCTAGTTTGAAAGCGTTATTAGACATTCTCGGTTTATTGAAGTCATTAACTAAACGTGTGAGTGGCGTACATTTGACTCTTAAATGGATCTAACTACACTTAACTATACTTGACTTTGACTGATAAAAATGTAGCTCTTACACGTGGCTTCATTCCCATTTAGTGTTCACAAATATTTTATCATTGTATTAAAAATTCTAAAAGGTACCTCTGTCTATCCTTTTCTATACCAGATGTATAGAAAAGGATAGACAGAGGTACCTTTTAGAATTTTGTGCAGTATTTAATGATGAATGGTGGACTTATGTGTAAAATACGCTCACAAACATCCTAAATTCGCAACATTTATACCTGTTACTCAGGAAGTTATTTAAATTTTACCTAAATTATGGTTTTTACGACAACAAGTGGTCGAGACACGTGGGAGGCTTTAAATTTCCGTTCGGTCCAACGTAATCAGTTATTATTTACTTAGGTTTTAAGGGCAATCGAATTTCTGTAATACGGTGATACTAATAAATTGACATTAAGTGTAAGAGCTTTACCGTTTGCAAACGGGACGCCCATTATTATATTGTGAAGTATTTTATTATTTTTAATAATAAAATAAACACACAAGGAAATCACTTACGGCTATATCCCAAAAGTCTACCCATTCCCATTTGGCACGATTATTTTTTATAGAAGAAGGTGGCAACCGATCGAGTTGTTCGCCCTGTATTAAGTGACCGACCGAAAAGGGGAAGAGGACGAGGATTTGGCCTCCAGCACCTCACTTATGAGATAAAACTTCTACTTCACGCTGTTTTCTGTGCTGTCATGGTATTTTACCGCTGGATCCGGCCAATTTCTGGCTCATGTTCTTCGCTTTGTATGCATCCATACATCTATGCACGGCTAACCGATTTGAAGTATGCATGGATGTATGGACTACTAATACTGTAAACATAGTCTGTCTTCAGTATGTTTCGTCTCTGTGTTGACAAAGAACAACAATTTTATAATTTCTAAAAGGTAATATTCAATATACCTTTTTAAGAACAATCGGCACTCGCACAAATGTCACTCTCAGGAGCCATTCGTTAATAACGTAAGGATAATTTTGGCGATGTTGACACCCCCTTCACCCCACTCCGTCTTCTTGAGAAATGTGTTTAAGTAGTATGGGAGCTTCTCTAAAATATTTCACAAATATTTATTTCTGTCTATACACAGTTGTTTAAGGAGATCTGTTTTAACTCATATCCTCATTTTGATTAACTATCTAATATCCTTACTCCACCGAGCGTGAAATGTTTTCTTGTTTTCGCTGCGCAAATTATATGTAATAAAACTAACCGCGATATGACTTCTTGGAACTCGACTCATCGTACCGGGAAGGTCAGAAGGAAAATTAAACAATTTGTAAGTATTTTTTGAGTTGTATGAGGGTATACTTTAGTTCTAAGAAAATTTAATGATTAATTTAATTTTCTACTTATGCTCGAAAGGATGTAATAAAAATCTTTCTTCTAAACTTATCAATAGTCTCATAAAGGGTGTTCTAGGAAACAAGTCAGTGTTCTCCGTCGGTCAACTTTTTCACTAGAATAGTTGCAGAAGAGTTTTTCAACTGTATCCACCTTGCGAGGCTACTTCCTTTACCTTAGGGGCACTTAAGAATCCTCTTAATATATACGATCGATCCTGTGTTGCCTTTTCTTGTGTTTATTTCCTTGAAGAATATTTTTTAGTCTTTAATTCAGCCAAAACTCAAATAATTATAGTCAAATCAGAAAGTCTTCATAGCACTTTTCCCAACTCGTTTTCTTATCAAACGATATTTAATGTTACACTTAGTAATTTTGTAACTGCGGCAAGGTTACGTGTAATAAAGGGGACACTTACACTGTGTTTTGTAGTCAAGCGTACCCAGTCTTCACAATTGAAATCTAAATTGCTTTTATCCCTCCATCATGTGTACCATACCTGTTAGATATGCAACCTAAATATCACAAACTCAACATTCACATTAAATTAAATAACATATATATTTAAATAAACAGAAATTATTATTATTGAGGTATTTGTGGAACGCAATTCGTTATGAAAACAAACTAAATAGGTAGTGAGCGGAAAATTGATCGAAGCCTCGCCGGTTAATGCAAAACTCGGTGTTTTAGCATGGAATAAGGTCAAAGTCATCGCGTGCTGTAGTAAAGGCGGCAGCGAGTGCGGTGCGCGCGTAAGTACAGGAACCAGTAGCAAGACCGGTCTACGGCCGAGTAATCGGTACCGATACTGATCACCGCATTGACGGCCGTATTGCCCGGTCACTGTACTTCCAGATTCGTTGCTAGTACGTATGCAAATGACAGCGATATCTGTATCTGTCAGTAGGTATTAATGTCAGATATGGAAACAAATTTTAATATGTGAAATAGCTACTACTGATGGTTCACGAGACGTATATATATAAAATGTGAATCTTGGAAACTCCAACGATTTTCATGAAATTTTATTTTTATATTAGGTTTTTATTTTTGCTCCATCTTTTGTTAGATATTTGCGTTATCTATTGTTGGAGCGTTGTCAAGGGCTAACTTAGTGATTTCTCATATTTTTGTTAGATGGCGCTATATTTTGAAAACATACGATCTTACAAATATAAAAGACAACGCAGAGCGTACCTCGGTTCACATCTAGTCTATTATTTGATAAACGCTTACGGTATATCGGTCTGACCTGTCGCTTAGTATCATGTGAACTAT
The DNA here is from genome assembly GCA_000931545.1 of Papilio glaucus. NCBI lineage: Eukaryota > Metazoa > Arthropoda > Insecta > Lepidoptera > Papilionidae > Papilio > Papilio glaucus. The sequence goes on from JWHW01008702.1 coordinate 378,863, forward strand.
CTACTTCCGTATGACATCTCTATTTCCCGTTGTTGTCAATAATTTTAAATACAGTGGTCGTTGATACATAGCAAGCGCCGCGACTTCTTCCCCGACAGCTGACCTGCATAATCTCTTTAGCATTCACCATCTGCTTCCTTCCACATCAGTAAAAAAGCACGTCTGATGAGTGTGGTGCCGGAGACCTGATGTCGATCCTCTTCTTCTTCCCATCCGTTCCTATAAAGGATAGGATGGGAAGGGGAAGGGAAAGAGGATTGGACGAGGGAGAGGATAAATAGGAGAAGGATATTTCCTTCTATTGATATTCTCTCCCTCCTCTATTTTTTTGTCTATTTCTCCTCGGACAAGTTGTCTATCTCAACTCATATGCTTGTTGCACTTATAGATGGCTTGCTCGTTTACCACCTTAAAAAAAGTATTGCAGTAATCGAAGCAGCCAGTATCAGAAGCAGCTAGGCCTTGGTCATTTATATCATAATTTTTATTTATGTTGATGTATTGAGGTTTAAAATATAATTAAATAATATTAATTTTACTTGTATTTTTTTTCAGGTAAGCAATTTCTTACACAGTTTCACGTGAGTACCTAAATCTATTGCTGTAACAATTCTATATATAGGTATTAGTAAAAATAAAACAGGTTATTTTAAAAAAGGTTAAATTTACTCAACCATATAGTTCAATCACACTGAATAATCTCTGTCATCTATTCTAACCTTATAAAAAAAAACTGTGACACCGGATGAAGCGATTACAGTGCCAATCCATAAACCTATTGAATTCTAATCTCAACCTTATAATAATATACTTAGAGCTTTCATTTTTGTTAAAATAATTTAACAGAAGAACAACGAGTTTGTGATATATCGATCGATCATAGAAAGTTTATAAGAAATCGGATTAACTTTCGTTTTGAAGTATGAGTTGATTTAACGTGAGACTTTTCCGATATACTATGTTGTAACATCAACAAGTTCAGATTCAATATTAAATGCATTATATATAAACATATAATTATCCTACTTATATTACAATTGTTTTAGTTTGTAATGTTGGAAGGACAGATGGATGGATGTTTGTTACTTTTAAAAGCAAAATCTATTAAACGGGCTTCGATGAAGCTTCAATATGGCTTGTACCTAAATCAAAATATCATAACAAAAAAAAAACAGAATAATCTAGAGAGACGTGATAATTAGCTAAATATCTTATAACTATATCTACTACTATATGATATTGCTGGGCGAAATTTTTTCTCCTTAACCTTAGTTTGCACTTAGTTTCCTTAGGTTGCACTGTCGAAAGCATTCACATAAAACATATTGTCATCTCAGTTTTTAGAGACAATTAACAACGTTTATGTTTATGTGAATGTTTTCGGCAGTGTGAACACAGTGTTAATAGTTCCAAGAAACAGCTACAGTGTATTGATTATTGATAAATAATCTGTTATTTCAAGGTTTTTAGTTTGAAACTTCGTTGGCTGTTAATATATTTACTGTTTATTATTAAACGTGTTATTTTTTGATTAATGTAATACTGTTACTTATAGCCACAATAAACGTTTTATATCTTGATGGAAATCTAATCCTTAAATTAACTCTTGAAGGTATATTGTGTTAATCTGCAAAATAAAACTCAGACAAAACCGGAACGAAAACATAAATCATTTGCAAGCAACACTCAGCGTAAGCCAATATCTGATGCAGTTTTCAAACAAACATAGATTTTACATTAAAAATATTGAACGTACAAAACTTAAACTCTATTCCAAGGACATAGAAGTTAGATTCCTTTGTAGTAGAAACACAATGAGAATGCAATAAGTTTGTAAAGGAACAAAATAAGAAGATACTATGGGAGCAATACAAAACCTTATGGGTGCCACGCTTCATTTAGCAAAAGTATATCGAATTCATCTTCTATAACGTCTGCCGGGCGTATGTTTTTACTAAAAATTGTGCTAGGACTTAATGGCAGTACTCTTGTAGTGCATTTACTAGCTGATGGTACTACATTCTGATAAATTGGTACTTTGCTGTTGCTTTCCTCCTCGTAGCTTCATCTATGGATGTTTTATTATCGGACAAGACTTATGGTTATGAAGTTTGGATGATTCATATTGTCATAATGTTCAAATTTAAAGTTTATCATGTTATTAATCAGAAAGTTGTATCCACTACGAGACAATTTTTTGATTTCTAAGAAAACACGACATTGATGCACAACCAGATTGCCTAAGTTTTGTATGATTTTCGTTAGTCTCAAAAGAATTCTTAAGAAATGTCATGGATATTGTTTATTTTCTTTCAATTCCCAACGACTAGACCTGTTTACTGTCTCTGATACCGAAACATAGAGACAAACCTCTTCTTCACCCAGTTAGATATGTTGTGATACTTTCGAATTTCAATTAGCACTAAAACAATTTTTTTTTCATCTTTGAATCAATTTTTTCGATTGGATCTTTCATTTAATTAGGCACTGTCAAGATACCATTTAGATTTTTCACATAATATTTATAATGGTAACCAAAACTTTACTAAGAATAGAAAAACCTCAAAAGATTATTGTGTCTATGTACAAGTATGATTTGTACGGAACAGATACGAGATTATTCCTGCATATAATTTACCTTAAAATCTCTATAAAGCTTCGTTAACAAGTAACGTCTAAGAGGCGCCAGTATTAATCTCATACTAGAATAATGTTCATCATCTAGGAAATTAATCGCCACTTTGCCTTCTATGCCATGTAATAACTTATGACTTAAATTCTACGATATTCGTAGAAAGTAAACTTAGTAAGAAATTTATCAAGGATTTTGATTTTCGAGAAATAGTAAAAAAACCGGCCAAGTACGAGTCGGACTTGCGCACGAAGGGTTTCGTAATCGCGCACGAAGGTATTTTTTACTATCTATAAAAAAAAACACGTTTGTTGTATTGAAGCCCCCTTAAATATTTATTTTGTTCTTTTTTAGTATTTGTTATTATAGCGGTAACAGACATTCATTATCTTTAAAAATTTCAACTGTCTTGTGAGAGACAGACAGACAGAGTATTAGTCACGTTATACCCTTTGAGTACGGAACCCTAAAAATAATTTCATTTTTAAACGCTTCTGCTGTTATTATTTCTGCTCAAGTATTAAGTCTGCTCAAGAAATGCTTGATATTTGTTAATAAATGATGTTTAATTTCAAAACAAAGGTTGACATCTAACCATGGCAGCTAACCATGGGTAAGTATGTTCTGTCTTAGTGATAAAGGATCGACAATAAATAAAGGTGATTTGTAGCCGAAGAGTTATATGCCTCCAAATACCGTGTTCCATATATATTCTACGTCCAAAAATGAAGCTCATTGTTCGACTTTAGTTGTGCAAAATATTTCCGATAATTTTTGATTATTTACTTCTGAGATGATGTTCGTTAGCTTCTTTTTCCTCGAGGATTTACACGGCACAATCCTTGACTTTCTAAAATTACAAACACGGAAATTTTAATTCGTACAGCGAAAAATGCCTGATCAACTGACTGCCATAATCGAGTTGTACGAGTTTTACGAGTTGAATGATTAATCGAGATGTACGAGTTGTACGAGTAAATCGAGTCATACGACCTGCAGTCTTTCCCTTTCAGCTTCTTTAATCTTTATTATACTTTAAGTATATTCCGTTCTCAAAAGCAATGCTCTTACGGGATGTGAGTTTATCTCAGATAGTGAATGTGGCAAGTACCTATATTATTAATAATGGACGCAACATTTGCCAATAGTCACGAGCCGCTAAAGGTCCCTGTGGCATTCGCACCGGCGCCTGCAGAGCCTATGATGTGAACTTCCTTTTGTCGTCTGTCTTTTGTTTGTAGGATATTATTGAACTATCAATTAAATTATGAAGACAATTCATTTTATTTAGACATTATTTTATTACTGAATTACAATTTTGTAGTACTTTACTGATCATTGTTTAATTTTTAATATACGGATTCAGCAAACGCCTTGTCTTTTTGTATGCAGGTAATTAGGTGTTCAGGCCAAAAATAATTTTATTTTCAAATTAAGAATAACGCCATCTAGGATAAAATAAAAAAACCTTATTGTTGCTTCACACTCGACTGCAATTTATAATTATTCAGAAAGACGTTTCAACATATGGCCTAGCATCCGAACATTTGTGTTCACCATAAAGATCACACAATATTATAGACCCATTACAACATTACAAGTTACAACTAACATTTATAAATCATTGGATGTTAAAAAGCTGCCATCAATCTGTTATGGCTGCGCAGCCATTAGCCACGTGACTACGATGCGCATGCGCAGATACACCGAGACGTTGATAATTATGTATTAAATTTATGCTCAGTCTACTTATGATATTATAGTTATGCATTTGTTATAGATACAACAAGCAGAACGATCTAAGTCGCTTTATAATTATTTAAATTTAAACCATATATTGTCTATTAATTATTCAGATACTACGGAATAAATATGAGTAAATTGTAAGTTTCTAACTCACGATTATTTTGCCATTTTACGTAGCGTTTAAATACTCACATGTCAGTAAATTGTTTATAATGTAGGCTGAAGTCCTCTGAATGGTATTTCTTGGTCATATGAAAATGAGCCTCAAAAATACGTTCAATTGACACAATTGTATTATATTGTTCTTTCTAATTAACTAAAAGCAAATCACAACTGTATCTATTTTTGCTGCCGAGTAGCGAGGTCTTACTGTTTTATCCCGGATAGTTCAAAAACATTTTGTACACCATTTAGTAATACTTTTACTTATGATTTTTGTCTGATAAGAGAATTACATCACCAAACCCAGTTCATCTCCTTGTCTATCTACTCTCCTTTACTTTCCTACCAATGCAGTTTGCATTGTAATCGTACTGATTGCTTAACTTGGTAGGCGTAGGCCCATTGTCAGTCCTCTTCCCCTCCCCATCGTTTCCAACAAAGGATAGGATGGGAAGGGGAAGAGGATCGGTTAAATGGATGAATAGGAAAACGAAATATCCTTTTTCCTGTCTATCCCACCCTCCGTCCATTAAAGGTAGGCAACTCATTTGCTAGTTGCGAATACCTATGGGTAGCGGTCATTTATCACATCAGGTGAACCGCCTGGGCGTTTGCCACCTTCTTCCAAAAAAATATATTGATACGGGTATTGATAATCTTATATTATTAGGTTACCTTCTAATTTGTTTGCATTCGGACGGAACGCGATGTGACTCAACACTAAGCGACTTAAACGCGCGACTAATTATGATGGCGTAGGCTACAAAGACGTACAGCGAAAGCTTGATATTTTAGCGTCACGTCGCGTTGCGTTACCGTTGTTCACCTAGGGCAACAGGTTAGGCGTAAGAAAAATGAAATACACTGAATGTTAATACCTTATTGTTCTTTGTGGCACTTATCCAGTGAACCTTCTCTTCACCTTGCTTGTAAGAAAAATACAAATTTCTTCAACGCAAACAAAGTGATTACAGTTGAGCGCGTGTCGGTGGCAGGAAACGTGGGTGACACTTGAAGCTCGTCCACCACACGCGACGCCTGCGCAGCGTCAGCGCGACGCGAGGCCGTAATGCCCCTGATGGCAGCTGATTGTAAAATAACAAACGTTTTTTATATCAACTTAATGGATGCTCCTATCGCTGACACACTGCCACATAGAACGTCAAACTTACATCTTCAATTATGTTATGTTTTGAAGGAAAATTATTAAATAAGTGTAGTGCTTCTTGTACGGTTGATAGCTTATCGTCATTACCGTGGGTTTCTACTGCTGAAAACATTATCATACAACATATTGTCATCTCTGTCTTTTTCAGAGAGGGAGACAGACCAAAATAAAAACATTGTATCGCTACACTGCTTTAAATCAGTGGAAACCCACGACCAGGTAGATTCCTTTACCAACACATACATATTATAGAATAGTTTGTTTGGATTAGAGATGCTTGTAGATTGCAAGTAATATCCCCTTCCCCCCTAATGAACCCTTTATGATATTTTTTCATGTAAGAATTCTAAAAGAGCTTCCTTAGGTCAGATCAATTAGTTATCTGGGTAATTAAAAATGAAAAATTATATCCTATCTCATTATTGTACTTACTCGCTAGATTTTGAGTTATTTCTGGATATAAATACTTGTCTTTGCTTTCATTGTTAGTTTCTCAACCTAACCGTATGTCAGACGCCAACGTACGTACTCGCATCTCAAGTGGTATAGCCTACGCGCCGACGGCCGAGTACAACGTACGGCTATGTTTAATGATCGGTAATCTTCGGTTAATTCGCCCTAATGAGCAGGTTAAGTACCCCGCCTGCGTTATCTTTTCACCAAGTCAGCGCACAGTGCATTGTCAAATTGGTTGAAGAAGCGAGAGCTCGAAACGAACAGGAACTTTGGCAGTCTTGGTATTATTTACAAATTCAGAATGACAGATTTCTTATTTAAGCCATATTTATATTATTGAGGAACATTTTAACTTTAATTTTAGTTCTTTTTTAATTTAACTTTAAATTTAGTTTAAAGAGAAAGTCCAATCATCATCAATATTCTGTAACAAACGTAAATGACAGTTGTGATGACTTACAATACGAATAGAACCATTCCCGAGTATGATCTTATAACATGTTCAGTAGAGATGCCTGTGGCGAACTTGATGTAAAATGTAATGACACTATTAAAAAAGAAGTTGTAGACTTATTAAGACTGATATGTGCCGCATTACATCGAAATTTTCCCGTATTAAATGCAAGTCAAAGTACTAAATTAAATCATATTTTTATAATCTTACTTATCTACTTTTAATTTATCCCATTTATCATCCATTTATTATTATCATTTTCAATTTGCTTCGCTTTCCACTCATATTGCCAATTCGATGAAGTGATGAACACATTTCTATGTAAACGGATTTACAATTATCTCATGTGGGTCAGACGCAGAAGAAATAACCCCTCTAAGCTCTTACAAGAGTAACAACATAGATCAAGGGTCTAAACTAAGACAGAAGTACTATTAAATCATCAGAAATTACCGCGACAAGTAAAGAGAGCTTAACTCGGCTAAAGTGGCGTCGTAAACTCAGCGGTAGCAAAGCGTACACAAAGACTTTTTTGCCGCGCATCACACCGTTGCGATTGTTACCAGTAAACTCATCTTGAGAGAAAGTGCGTGTGTCTTGTTATTTCAATCATTACAGTACCATGTTTCTGAAATTGGACCATCCTCCCATGCGGTGCCTACCTTTAATAAACAGTGGAACGAGTTAAACAGAAAAAGGTTTACTTCTTTTTCCTATCCATACCCCTATCAAATCTCCTTCCTCTTGCTATCCTTTACTTATTAGAGAAGGATAAGAAGGGGAAGAGGACCATAATTAAGCCTCCGGCAGCTAACTAATCGGTCGAAACGCAGAATAATTCTACCTCACGTCACTCTCCTGCGAGGGCCGAGTTATATTGGTCGAGCCGGCTCATTCGTGTAACAGATATTTTTCTTGGAGGCTCTAGCAGTATTAAATTTTAGATACATAATTGACAGAAGCGCTATTCAATTTTTATTAATTAGCATATTTAAAGTATGTAATGTAAAGCTATGAATTCTTTATTCAGTAAACTATAAAACCTTGGAATAATATTCACATGTGCCTAATGGTAGCTTCAACAAAAAAAAAACAATTTGAAAATGAGTTAAATTTGAGCTAAATTACTGAGATGCAGTTACGTTTACGTGAGTTTGTCTTATGTCTTGAATTACGGAAAATTATCTTACACGTGGCACGCGAACTCACTATGTTCTTTATAAAGACAACTTTGCTTTAACGTTATAAGTTACATTTGAACGTTTGTATAGTACAAGAAAAATACATTCCCTCTTAACATTTGGTACATATATATTACGGGCAGGGTTTTGCCTGAGTAGCACTTATTATTTTGATACGATCGCTACCAAACTCGCGAGCTAGGCCAATCTGTACGTTTCCTGAAAATTTCATTGAAATCGGTGCAGCCGTTTCCACGAGTCCATAGGGGTCCATACTTACATACATACACGCAGCACCTTTTGTGGTGGAGAGTTGTAAAAAAATGTGGTCAGGTTCAAAATGTTATCCCTTCAAAAGCAAATTGTGGTTTATTTTGCTATAGTTAATATGCTGTACTGTACTTACAACATATATCAAATTTTGTCTTTGCATTTCATTTAAATTTTAAATAATTCTTATAGGATAGATTAATGTCAGTCACTATCAAAATGGTTGATTAAACATGTAAAGACGTACATCAGTGCACGTGATCGTTGTTCGTGTGAATAATTACAACATTACGATGCGGTGTAACAGGCGGTCACTTTAAGTGGTCGCATAGTGTACTTCATCAGGCAACAACAGACTAAACAGCGTTTAAGTTTTGATTTATTATGCCATTGCTGGCAAACGGTAAATCTGTGATCATTCCACCGTCTGTGTCGCTTAATGTGGCCCCGTGATAATGGACGGGATTGCGCAACGGGTGATTTAAAAAGGCCGGTTGTAAATTGGAGTGGCACCGGGCTATCTGTGCGCGATTGTTTTGATGGCGTTAAAATATTACACGATGTAATGTTTGTGGAATATAAAAGTGTCAGGCGTTACTTTTTAATATGGCATTTCACACATCCATCAATCTCTAGAATTTTAGCTTATAAATGATTAGAGCTCTTGGTATTTGCTTATAAATGATTAGAGCGTATTCCAAAATCTTCTATTTCTTTTGTATATCCCAGAAAGAGATACAATGGAATAACGCCAACCTATAAAAGTGGCAACTTCGAGAAGAAATCATAGTGCGTGTAATGTAGGAAGCTCATATGTTTTCTATTTCGACACAATGTATGTTTTGTTTGATGATAGAAAAATCTAAAACATTTCTTAGAACCCATTTTCAATATGATACTTTTTTCTTAGTGGTTAGTGACGGTTTTGAGGTACGAAGATTTTTTTTTAAATAATCCATTTGGCGATATCCGGCTATAGACTTGACCTTTCCATATTAACAAGTCGACTATCACCGAGTCATCAATATCTCTTAATAAACAAAAGAACACACTACGTTATTACTAAAACCAATTTCAAAGTGACAAAATAATGAAAATGTACAAGGAAAATCCGTTTTCAAATAGTTCCGTGTAATAAATTTACACACTACTTAGACAAATGTGTTGATATTTATATCGAGAAGTAATATTTAAAAGGTTTTAGTAGTTTTGTCAACATATTAATGGCACGCATTAGTCCGTAACAGTTTTTTACCATTCAAAAAATTATCAGATCAGGTAATGGGTTTATTAACCGACCGTTATTACTTGTATGTTTTTGAGTGGTTTGTGCAAAACGAGTGACATTTAGCTTTCACAGAGCTATCCATCGACTTTTTGCCTTTAATGAATATTAAAGAATAAAATTCGATGCGTTGCCTCTGCATAGCTACCTAACTTTGTAGAAGAAACATTTCAATGACAAAAAATAGATTCAGGTTGTCTGGTAATGGGAATTATGGCAGAAGGGTACATTTTCCTTAGGCGAAAAAACGATTTAACACAACTAGATTTTTTTATTGAAACTTAATTTTGAAAATAACAGAATGCTTAAAAACTTGGTCACAATAAATTATTTAACCATACTGCATAGTCACTGTTTTACCTGGATTTTAATCTATAATATAAAAATAAGTCGGGTTTTCCTTCCTGACGCTATAACTCCAGAACGCAAGAACCGATTTCCA
>JWHW01008702.1:389822-405041 GCA_000931545.1 Papilio glaucus
CGTATTTTGTACTTACGTAATTTTATAGTACCACGTGAATATGATGATAAACTTTTAGTATTATCATTTGGATACTTGATGGCCACTCTGAGGATAGAATGGCCCTCAAAGTAACCTTTGATGCTCATATAAAAATATTGCATATCACAGTATTAGACTATAGTTTACTATTTACATTTTCTTCCCAACTTGCTATATCTCGAAGTTTCATCCACCGAGCCATTTCATTTAAACGAAATCAGATGACTATTTCTACAGAATAACAGTGCTTCGGAATACGCAATATTTTCATCAGTCACACAACGCGCATCGCTGGCCCGCGCTATTACATCCTTCTTGCTTAGCGTTCGTTTTGTTCAGCTCCTAAGGGTCCTAGCGTGTTGGTAAATACCCTATAACCTTCCTTAATAATTGGGCTATCAAATTAAAAAAGAAGTTTTATAAATCCGATTGGTAGTTCCGAGATGAGGGTATTCAAACAAACTCTTCAGCTTTATTACATTAATTTAGATTCAAACGACCCAATTAACGAAGAATTGTAGATAAAATGAATTCTCAATTATCTATAGTTGTTAATTGTTATACCAAAACATGCTATAAGAGCAAGTTTAATCTTTATTGTCCTTGTTTGTAATGTTTGTATTACAGTCGAACGTCTCTCTGTTTCGTTTCCTCTGATAACGTCCGTCAAATTGTGTTTAACTTTTAATTTAAGGTGCAGTTACAAATTCATTTGATTGGCCGATTTGCGTTTTTAGTCAAATGCTTTTCACGCCGCAGGATAGACATTTGTGGGCATGAACATGTCTGTCCTGAGTCTGGCTGTAATTATCTATTTAAGTTTTAAGTACATAGAAAAGTAGTATATGTAGTATAACAGTTATCTGGTTCCAAAGTAAAAGCTCTGCTTAGTTCGGGATCAGATGGCCGTGTTTAAATAATGTCCCAGGATATTATTAAATATTATTCAAAGTATTATTGGTTTAGGATTTCCGATTTTATTTCTGATAAGTTTGGTTTAGCTTTCAGTGACCGCACTTGGCTACTAATGTGTCAGTAGGTACCACAGCAAGTCCTATAAATAGCAGGATCTAACGCATATCCCCTGGAGTCCTCTATCGGTTTCTTTTAGGACATTCCTAAAAAGCAAGAGGGGAGTCAATGAACAAAGGCCACCTTGGCATCACGTTTTGCTATCTCTTACGACAATTGTTTTTATGGAAGAAAGAAGCAAACAATTTTAACGTAAATAAACCACTACAATAACAAAATGTTTTGTAGCCCTGTCCCAATTATTAGTGGTGCTTTTGAATGATAAATAACACCATATAACATTCAGATTTCAATATAACAGTTTTTCGAGTTGAATCACTAATAATGTTTTCTTAGCGCTAGCCTATATAAGAGGAAGTTGTGTTGTGCTATTTCACGTGCTAGGTTCAGTATTTTTGATTGCGGTAGCTGATCAGTCAGGTTTTCTTATTACAAATATAGCTATAATAATAAGTACTGACTTCGCCTTAAGACTATGTAATACAACACCGCTTATCGTACGATGCGTATTGTTCGGTTGTAAAATTATCTCGCAGTTGCACTATATATGTTCATTACGTAGTTTATATAGATATTATAGTAGTATATTATCAAACAGACGTAAACGTGACTTCGTTATCGCTAAGTTATTATAAATTACAATTGCAAATTACATTTATTTAAAGCTAATGACGTCTCGTATAACATAGGGTTGCCAATAAAATAGGTCTGTTATGGAACAAAGAGCTTCCCTGGTATATTTTTGAGTAGCTGTGCCCTGTTTCCTACCTCGCACTATCGCATTGTGGAATGATCCGTCGCCATCGTTATTTCCAAACCAATACGACTTAGGGTTCTTCAAGAAGCAAGCGTACTCTTTCCTTAAAGGCCGACAACGCGTCTGCAGTTCCTCTGGTGTTGCGAATGTTCAATGACATTGGTGATCACTTTTATGGTAGGCCACCCGCTTCTAGTTGGCCCTCTTTTGCTACAAAAAAATACATCTATGCGGAAGTGGTTGTCAACTACAATCAAATTGAATACGCTTGTGATTTGTTTAGTATACATATAGAAGATTAGCTTCCTTGTCATCATCGTCAACATTAGAATCGAGATTCTCCCAAGGTTCGCCAAATCGGTCGTTTGCCGCCTTCATATCGTAGACAGCTTCAACCTTGATCGCGTCGTGGTTCCATCTTATGGGATTCTAGAAACTTTTTGATTAACCATCCATTATACTTGTAATGTTCCATGACAATGCACATTACCTACACTGTCATTTTGCGTAATTCATTTTGTACGTTTTCTTTTTTAATCTGTCCCCTCTCTAATAAACGCCAAAACATCGAAGCATATCTTTTTTTTCTTTTTTTGATTGGTTCCACATTATTGAATGACAGGGTCATCGAACGGTTCTACGATGTCAACTATTAAGTTGGATAGCATTTGTAATAACTTAATGTACTAAATATATCAAAGATTATGTTGCTTGAGAAATTAAAACAAATTAGTGAAACAAACCTGACACAGAAAACATGTTACGCAATGTTTCAATTGTGATAATGGGTCGCCTTGTTCATTGCTAGATGCACGTCAATTAATGCCGCCACATGTACTAGCACTTGCAGACTTTATAATATATTTATAATGTTTATATTCAATTGAATTAATTAATCGTAATTAATTATTACTGCGCTGTGATTTTACGCTTTGCACGTTTTCCTTATATTATCACGTCTTTTATTCTATACATATGAAACAACATAAAACATTATTTTACGTGTTACTGTTTTATTAAGCACTAGTGATCCGCCCCGGCTTCGGCCGAGTAGTGCAATTTTGCAAGTTTCATCCTTTCGTTACCAAATTTTACAGCATCACTCGCTGCACCAATCTGAACATTTCTTGACAATTTCGTCGATATATGTCCGGGCGTTTCGGAGTTTATAGGGAACATACAAACCTACATATAAACACACATCGCCTTTTATATAGATAGAACAACTGCTAAGGTTTAAACAGTTGTTAGATTATTTTAGGCGATTTGTTTTGTGTGGCATAATTCGCGATTTTCTTGAAGTATTTTAATTAAAATGAATATATTTTAGACTTTTTAAATTAACAGTTATGTAATATGTCTTTGTTTTTAATGTGTGATTAGTCTATTTTTCCTTAAATTTCCTTTTTAAAGTCATTTCTACAGTCCAAAACAAGTAATGATTCTTGAGTAAATAAGGACGATTTCGACTGATGAGTGGGATGTCTTATCAAATCGTCGACAAATATAAAAATAATAAGAAATTAAATTTAACCCTATTAATATTTATACAAATTTAAAATTAAATTTTTATCTTATCAAAATTACAACTGCACACATTTGCCAAGATATTGAGCAGCAGATAACAATATTATTGGTGCGCAATAAATCTGAACGGTCAAGTGGCTGCAAAACAAACATTTACAAGCACACACTACTGCTATCAAATGCAAATACTGGTGGGAAAATGTGGTGACACTATGTTTGTTATCGCTTCTGTTTGTGTAGGAGATGATATGAGAATATAGAGGACTCTTTGTGAATGACAAAAGTGCAAATCTAATAGATAATCGTGAAGTAGAAGTAATGTGCGTGTCATTTGATGAGTGAAGTGCTGGAAGTCCAATTCTACTCCTCTTTCCTTTGTAACAAAGAGAAGATTGGAAGGGGAGAAGGATTTGACGAGGGAAGGGATAAATATGAAAAGGAAATATCATTTTTCTGTTTGTTCTCTGTCTATTAAAGAAAATTCTCATTAGCTTATTGCAGACGCCTATGTGTAGCGGTCACTTAAATATCTGGGTATCGTTTGCTCGTTTGCCAGCTTCGTCTATAAAAATACAAATAATAGAAAAGGCATCAATACGTTTAATTACTGATTTTTATCGAAAGGTCATGTATAGAGTGAACGTTGTACACCTCCAAATACTCCGATTAATGCATATTCTCATATCTATATAAAATTAATAACTTTCCATTATTCGTCTTTCTAATAAAACGCTACTGATGATTAGCAGCATCGATAAAATGTCCAGTTTCATTTCATAAACAGATATCGACTTATTACGGAATTGAATGTAAAATTTGAACACCTTTGCCTATCAGAAATTTTAATAAGTTATTTGGTAAATAAAAATTAGCATAAGAGATATTGATGCCAGCCATCAAAGACTGAAACTCGAGATTTAAAGATGTAATCCTAGTCACTGGTTGAAAAACCATATAATAATATGTGAACTAAATCATATATTAACTGTTAAACTTGTGGAATTTACACGACGTATTTGAATCAGTAACAGTATAATACAAAATAAGTTTATAAATACAAGTCGACTTCATACAACGGTACAATATGACCCAGGAGTAAGCCGTCCTCGTAAATATTAGAGGTACGCCGGGGATAAGATGATCACAGCGTCTTACGTGCTCTAAAAACCCAAGTTACGATTAAGTAAACAGAAATAAACACAATTCCAAGCCGCCAGGAAACCTAAGAAATGGCCGACTTGAGGGTAACTGCTACTGTGCGGGATCGGGCCATTTTACAAGCGGTAGCGAGGCGGGGTGCACGTAGGCACTTTCAGTATAACAGATCATACGACAATAATAGAAAAATTAACTCAAATGTTCTATTTAATAAAATAGTAAAGGCAGAGATCGTTTTCGGACTTCAATGTACGTCGATGTAATATTTTGTAAAGAATTCGAATATATTAATTAAAGACAGCTACGTAAACGTAACTCCGACAGTGAGAGTAAGAGAGACAGTGAGAGTACAGAGACTACTCGTACGTACTATCATAAACAAAAATTGCTATACGAGATTTTACAGCAGCATTTGTTTTAAGAACGTCAAGAATCATCTTGTTTAATCAATTATTCCATTTTCATTTAACTGTAATTAAAAAAAAAATATTCAATCCCACCAGATGAAAGCAACTTGGACCACGCAGGGTATACTATTGCGTAGTACAATATAGCGGAGCGTATACTCATATGAACTTTTGCAGGCGGGGAAAAGCAGAAGCGGTTCTACGACCGGTTTTTAGAATAGTGCACATCGGCTCCGCGAACAAAGTTGTCGGAGGGCCGCGAATCCTTGTCGATATTTCGTTGCATTTTACATACTATTTTTGTAGATTTGAATTACCATTAAGACCAGGATTTATTAATTTATATAAGATACAGCATATGATATTAATATTAACGAATACAATCAAGGCAAAAAAAAAAAATGTTCTAAGTAGGTTAAAGTACATCTACAAATAAAGAAAAATCTTGACCTACATTTATGGTCAGTCAAAGATTCTGGTATGGTTCTGATACTTCGTTTGGTCTTCTTCTTGTTTAAACATATAGATATGTGAGAACGCTCTTTATTCATGGATTCTGATCATAAACACAAACATCTGAGACTAATGCAGCGCAAGTTTTGTCTTCAAAGTAACTCGTTAAATTATCATTACAAGAATTAATATTGATCACACCAATATTAAAGGACGAGAACGATTTGATGTGATTTATTTTTGTTAGCTAAATATTTAACGAAATATTCTAATGAGTTTTTGTATTACACATAATATAATGCAATTTATGGTTTTCTAGGTAAGTCCGATTCCGAAGCATTAATGTTAATTTATTAGCCAGCACAGTGTAAATATCGTTTGTTTTTGCGAAGTAATTAGGAAAGCGTTCGCTTTTGTATGATGTATTGCCACCGCCTAGCACCTCAAGCCGTAGGCATGTTCTAATATCTGCCAAAGATTGATGTGCCCAGTGTTTACGCCAAGCAAATAGTTCTACAACATTATGGTGCAACTCAAGGAGTGAACATTAGCCTGAGTTAAAAAGAAGAAAGACGTAATCATGAATGTAATGAGATAATAATCACCTCAGCCATTAAGTAATTTTAGTTTAAGTCCAAAATCGCAAACTTGAAAACAGTATACGGATCTGACCATTTGTTCCTGGATTGGAGTGGACCTTTTTATTTTTAATACATTTATATTTTACTTTTAATAACGAACCAATGGTCTGGTGGTCAAAAATGAAATACTTAAGCAGGAATTTAGTTTTAATTTTTCACATTTATAGGCTGTTTCAGAGAATATATTAGAATACGAAGTACTCTTTGTACCTGGTGTTCTTGTTACGGTTTTTTATTAAAAAATAGAAACATGAATGTATGATTTGATAGAAGTAAGTCCCGAGAACTCACACTAGCCATATCTTACTGTACCCCTTTTCTTTAACCCCAGATTTGTAAGACATGTTTTTTTTTAATACAAAAAGGAGGCACTCAAGCGATCGGTTCGCCTGATGATAAGTGACCTGATAGGCGTATTGCAACAAGCAAACGAGTTCCAGATGCGTTGCTACCTTTATCAGACAGAGGGAGATTGACGGGAATATGGAGTGTTCCCGTCTCTTTCACCTCCTCGGTCTAATCCTCTTCCCCTTCCCATCTTATTAATTAGCAAAAACAATAGGAAGAAGAAGATTGAAATTAGGCCTAGGCACCTCTCTTGTCAGACGAAACGCAGAAAGATAGTTTTACTTCTTAAAATTTAACCGTTACATCGTATCACTCTTCTTCTGGCCTAGGTTACAGAACATTTTTTTTCTAATATGCATCTTGTCTTTCTCCTTATTTTGTTATTACATACTTTTGTTTCTCTAATTTAAATTAAAAATAATAATTTAAATTAGAGAAACAAAAGTATACTATATGCTACTATAATATCAGGCTGTTTAATACTTTGGTTTCACGCTTGAAGCAAATGCAATGACACAAAGCAGACAGAAGCGTGAAACCAAAGTATTAAACAGCCTGATATTATAGTAGAAGTCTGCTTTGTGTCCTTGCTTCTACCTAATTATTCTCTTAATAATTCTAATAATTTGCAGCTTTAATGTTATACCAAGAACTAAAAAGTACTAAATTAGTAATCACCCTAAGAATAATTCTAAATGCATAACGTACGAACACAGTAATTTTAATCTGTTATACATAAATGGCGATCGTTAAATATCAGCTGTGAAGCTATTACAGAGTTATGCTTTGACTTATTTATTTATGCTTATAACAAATAAGAAATTAGTCTTTACTGCTTTGTAATAGATGCTAATTTTTATTTCTTCGTTGTAAGTTTAAAATTTGTATAATTTTCGCAACGTAGTTGTCTGCAGCATTCGGTACCGGCTGAGGTGGTAATATTATTGATTCATTTATACCATTGTATTCTAATTTCGATCAACGCTTTGTCCTTTAATATGTTAAAGGGTTGATGTGTTGTTTTGTTGTACTGGTAATGTTTTAACTAGACGACAGATTAAGTCCTTCTTCGAACTAGAAGCAGACTATATCTTATTTATTTATTTAAAAGGTTCACTAACTGGATAATACCGAAAACTATACAAAAAAGAACAAATCCTAAAAAGAATTAACTTAGCTATTAAATACGTTACTCATTGAACTGGAAAAAAATGAAAACAAAATTTATTTATTTTAAATTAAATTTAAATATCTATTTATAATTTTAATAGAGGCTATATAACCAATAAATAGGTCAATATTGGATTTTATTTTACTATCTTAGAAGCGTTTTACTCTCTACGAAATATTACTGTTGTAAAATCACATTTTGTACGCCTCACAAAGATCATCAATGATATAAAGCTTGTATAACTTAAATTGCTTAATAGCTTAAATTTTCATACGTGTAAGAGTATTTTATACTTCAAGTCTGTAATATATTTATCAGTCTTTGAACCTATTTTAGTATTTCAATAAAATAAAAACAAACAACATTTACTTATAGTATGTACGCTTATGTATTAAATAATAAATTTTAGATCACAATGAATTTCTGAATTAATTACTAATATTTCTATAACCACAGTACATGAACAAGTCGCTTGATCTAAAATTTACTTAACTTGCATAATTACGTAGGATTTGAAGTATTAATTTAAGAGTTATTCATCGAACTATTATCAACTTTACATTAATCAAATTTGAATGGAACGTCGTACAGCGGTGATTAAGTAATTAATATCTGTTGATAAATTGTCATAAAACTAGAAACAATTCATTGTTATGCTTTTAATGACGCTGTAGGCTAGAAGTCATTGTATCTAAATCAAGGAGTATAAGTCGCTATGACGTCACGTGCACGTTTTTCAAATATCATTAATGCTTGTATAGAAAGATAGGTCTCCATTCTTCTTCTCCCTACCCTTTTCCCACTGTAATAGGTTTTGGCTATAGTTTTGTACGGCCGGCTGCCTGTCGCCAACCCTCCTATTTATTTTTCTTTTTCATTCCTAAACAAGCTTAAACTTAATTGGTAATGGTTCACGACCATAGTTAAATGGCGGATTCGAACCCACGACCATGATGTCCATGTTTCGCAGTCAGGTTATTGGCGCTATAGGCTATCTTTCTATCACAATTCATTCTAAGAAATCTTGCGCATGCTTCCTTACTGCTACTTACTGTCTATGTCTTACAGTTTTTTTATAAGCCATTAAGCCTCTAGTACAGAATAGTCATAAAGAGCCATGGACGAGGGCGGCAAGGGCACGAGGGAGGATTGTCCGTCTTGGCATCTGTTCAACTGTTTTTATATTTACTTTATATTATTACCATATAATCGATTACAAACCGAAAAGTCGGAGGTCAGTGAGAAAACTATCTGTTTTGAAAATAAGTTATTAAATTTGTAACTTAACGATTCTGTAAAGAAAATTCCTGTTTAAGTTCTGAGAGGTTCTACTATCCGGTATGTAAATTTGTTATCAAATTTTCATAAAATTAGCAAATTAAACAGCAACGTCGCGACGTATCTAGATACGGAATAACATCAGACCTGCAAGCTGATCCGGACCCGCCCGCCCACGCGTCATGAGTGGGCGACCACCTTGCGTCCCAGCAGTCCTTTATATCGTATAATAAATCAAAACAAAATTATTGGCATGTTTTATGCATCTATTTGAAACCCTGTTTCTTAGAACTAGACTAAACAAAAATTAATCGCAAACTGCTCACCAGAAACTCTTATTAGCTTTTTGTCATAATGAAGGTGACTGTTAATGATCTACGAATCATAGATTAGATTATTGAGTTATCACATCACATAAACTACAAGAACACTGTTTAATGTTTTGTATTAATTGGAATCTGAAAAGTGTGACGCTTGTTGACTTCTCTGACTTTTAAATAAAGAATCAAGTCTTATTTCCCTCATTTTTTATACTTTACGTTACTTTAAACAACAACAAATGCCAAAGACCGTATGTAATTACTCAAACCGGCGTATACATCTTAGTTAAGTTTTAAGTATCCGTAGCCGAGTTCTTGACCCACAAAGCGCTTACGTTCACGCAATCTGTACTAGGAAACTACGTTATAACAATACCGACAGGTTTTCCTGTTAGATATACTTATGTATATGGTCGTACAGATCTTAAAGATATAAGTATTATTTTCATGTTAACGTTATATTATTCCGCCTATTTTAATCTTTTTCTTTTAGTCTCTCTTCAGTGCTGAAAGTTGGTCGATAACTTCACCTATTTGATACAAGGGTGGTATACAATGAAAGTTAACTTTTCTTATTATACCGAATTATTCCTCACTGCGCTGTACATAACAAAAATGTGACAATGGATGTTGCGTACAACACCAAATTTGCATCCTTATTCGTTTTAAAATCAAATCAATTTTTATTGTATGATAGAAGCGGGTTATCTGATATTATATGACCTCCACCAGTGATCAACATATTTGGCAGAGGTAGAGCCAGTAACAAAACCATCTGTTGCTCGAATGGGGTGGTTTGACCGGTGAATTTCCACGACCTCACAAAGGCAGGCGTGAAGTAGAAACGTCATATCTTACGAAAGATGAGTGAGGTGCCGGAGTCCTTATTGTACTCCTTTTCCCCTTTCCATCTATTTCTAATAAGAGGAGGATGAAAAAAAAGAGGATTTCACAGGGAAAGGAATGAAGAGGAAAAGAGACTACTTCTATATAAAAAAACAATGAATCAAAGATGAAGGGTGACGAGGAAAAAGAGGAATTAAAATAGAATGGAGCCTTCGGAAGACGTAGATACTTCTTACGCCAAAGTTTTATTAGGTCGTGATGCTTCCCAAACCGTTCAACTAAACTTCCTATTTATACGACAGCTGTTGAATCTACAGCCGTTATATAGAATGGTGTTGCCCTCTATGTAGATTAATACTACCTTCCACATCTACAAGCCATTACCTTGTTGCAGATGCTTATAAAAAGACTTTATTAACCCGACACTTACTGTGTCATGATGTAAACTATCACAGTCTAAGACATGTGTCGATCAGCGAGGGCTTTCTATTGTAATATTCATTACCTTAAATGACCGTTACCTGATATCTATCATTCGATTTGCGCATTTATAGTACTCCTCACACGATGTCCGAGTCACGACGGGTAACGGTGCGCATTGCTATGCTAACTCCGAGCCTAGTTCGGAACCTAAAACACGGCCTAGCCACAGACGTGTCTAGGTTCCCTATTGTGATATTACGAATAGCTGATTAAGTCACGAACTATGGGAAAATAACTGCTGGATAATAATGCTGGACATTCCGTCTATGTGTAAATTGTAATGCGCCATTGTTGTAGGCGCTCCGAGCATCGCTCGACTTCGAAATTCTGGTCGTCGATTATTCTCACGCCTTAGCCCTTCCTTATTGTTGTTCAATAGAATCTTTTTAATATCGTCTAATATCCAGGCGGGTTGCTCGGTCATTAATTTTGAGTGATATCAAAGTAAGTAAATAAAGATCTTGAATAAAATTTATTATAAGGTACCTGGTGGTAGATCTTTGTCTCTCAGCATTGACTTTCGCGCAACTTTCTTAATCTTCTCTTTCATAACCTTCTCCTGTCAATAACAAACACAGTAAATAGAATTATCGAAATGAGTCCAGCCGTCAACGCGTGATGCCGTGTCCAAGGGAAATATGGATCCATTTTTGTATACATAGATGGTCAAAGACTTTCGTCTGTAGCATTGAAGTAGTTGGAATGATAATGTATCTAGTAACTTCTCGAATGTTATGGTGTGGTTCAGGTTAGGTACATTATACACTTCGGCAATTGTCATAGCACTATTTAAGACACGAAGACTTGTGCATAGCAATTGGAACGGACGTACGACGGCAGTAATGTTATTATGACTTCTGCAGCGATCTTCCTAATCGGAGTCATTACGTGCGATTGGATGCGTAAGCGCATGTATCATTACATCAAATTGATAAATAATTGAACATACAGTCAGTATGGCGTAACCAAAGCCAAAAACAAAATTTAACATTTTCATAGTAGTACATTTCGTTTTAATAGAGGTTAAGCATAGCCAAAATAATTAAAAATTTAGTTATAATCGACCTAAAGAAGCCTATTTTGATAGGCATCAAGAATCCCTTGCCTCATCCAGTAGACTACCGCAACCTCTACTACATCGTCGGTAATGTTGGGGCGAATGAACATAGTATTTAATTTCTTTTTATAAAAATGATTATGGTCGAGCCTCAGAAGCCCACGTCTTACAGTAAACATCTCTAGACATGATGGTGATGATGTTATAAATATTGATTGTAACCTCGCAATCCTTCTCTAAGTACTTAATACCATCATAATGAACAATGCTGAAACTGAAAATTCTAACGTATAATGTAAACATGTCACTAGAATTCAACCTTAATAGATCAGAGTATAGTTGTTATTTGTTCTTTGTATAGAAGTTACATTTAAAACGCCTTCGTTGTTATCAGGAGTTATTTTAACACAAGCGGACGTTTTATCTCGCGCGGTGTCGGCTTGCCGATGCCATCACCAAACAGTGCTCCCACAGACAAAACCTGGCGTTCCTCCGCGCCGACTAATTACTCACAAATTGAACGTTTACAGCCAACTGAGCGTTCGGCCCAAGTCACAGTCGAACTAACCACTTAAAAATTTATGACATAACTCTGACTTGAAGAAAGTGAAAGAGCGACAAATATATTTAACATGTCATGTTTTCTCTTTTCTTCACGTTTCTAATTACTTTATTAAAGATGAAAAATATATGTTATAACTATATTCTGCTATCTATTTTTTACATAGGTTAGCCTCAAATACGAAAGATTAATCCTGCAAGGCGATTAAAATTTTAATTCGCATATATAGTCCACTTGTGATATTTAAATTATTTCATTATAATATTTTACCGTTTATTACTTACACCTTGCACCATACCAGTGTTGCTGTTAAAACAGACGGTCTCTTTGATGGCCACCCTTGAAATTTGACACCGTTTGGTAAACTGTCTGAACTTCAAACGCGATAGCGTAACGGTTCACGTCTAAATATAGACATTGTGAAAATGTCTAATGTTTCTTTGTATATGATAAAAAGCAATAAATTATTTTAACCCAATCGGTGTAGTCACAGCCTATTGGATTCTAAATATGACATTTACGTTTTTAAATCAAATATGACATCTTCCATTTAGCATTTAGATCATTAAAAAACAGAATTGCTGATTCGCAATGTCAAAACAGTAATAAGACGTTAAGATTTGTATTTGGTATTTAAATTGGTGCTAGTTACAAAATTACGTCCATTCTAGACTTAAGGCCGGCGGTGTTTACTGTTTCAATTTATTAAGGCCTAGGGCTTGCGTCGAGAGGTTATGACCTAATTGAATCTGGCGTGTAACGCTCACTGTACTTAATTTGAGTTTGTACCTTTTAGTTTATTAACTTTGTAGGTGAAGACTTTACTTATAAAAAATAGCGCTTGTTGCTAGTATAATAGAAGTTAAACTCTTAGAGGATGAGAAAGACTTAACGTAAGAGATAAAAAGATTACGAAATAAATAAATTAGCTATAAAATTTGCATAAAAAAATCTATTCAAAACTCATAGTGTCCCTCTTACTCCCTGCTGCATTATATCTTTCTTCTCTGTCATGTAACGAAACTGCGTCCTTGAAATTTCTCTTTCAAGTTTTATTTCATATAGATAAATTTATATGATTGGATTACACCGGTAATAGCAATAAACCTCTTTGTTTATAATGAAAAGTATGTATCTTACGTTATAGGAATTATTCATTGATAATTATGAGAACGTACAGTAAATATGTTATTTATTCTATGGAAAAAAGGTTTGTTGTTATTTTTTTTTAATCAAACTTTTCGAAGCTTATTATTTTTCTGTCTAAATGTCCGGCAAAGAGTAAAGGTAAGGGCTGGATAGCCCTTGACACGTCGGCGTATCTCGGAGGCGGAATAATTGCCGCACACCTGCGGCACTGCCCCGACAGACAGATTGGCTTCGCTGTTAGCCTTCTGAGCATTGATGCCGCCAGTTACTTCATTCTAAACAACTAAATTAACTTTGGGTGCAATTTGTTTACTACTTCTATATCGATAAATGCCAATTTTACGGATTTAATTACATTAATTTTAACCGATTTGCATTCCTGATGTTTTAAGTACTTTAGAGTTATTCTTAATGTTAAACTACACTACTTTTTATCTTATTTTACGGAGGTAGGGCTACAAACTGATCATGTTTGTAACGAAACATCAACCACTTCAGCCTTGTCTTCTTGAAAATTGAGTTTAACTGTATAAGCCTTCAAAAGTTTACTTCTGGTCATATAAGAAGACAGCGACGCATGTGTTTCATAGAATAAGATAAGTAAAACGGCATACCCAAATAATATAATAAAATATCTAAAGAAACGACATAAATATTTTTTATCACTAAGTTACGACCCACATAATCTCACCGCTGTTACTATGAGTTATTTCAAGTTACTCTAGTCTCGCTCCCCCGTTTTATTTACACGCTGGTACGCGCAACTTATTTAAAACTTAGCGTACACGAACCGTACCAGATGCGGACGAATTCCGATATCTTTTACGACAAGTCTACATCTCGGCTGAACACGTGCCTCATGGCCGTGCGCGCATTATACACAATGTAAATAAATATGGTATTAAAGTTTCCTAGTCGCTGACAGTGTAAACACACCCTTACATTGCAGCTGGGGGTTAGAAAGGGTACCGTTGAATAGATCAAATGGTAAAAACTACCAAACTATCAGTCTTTTCAAACCTACTAAATAGATGCATGCAATCCATATAATTTATGTTGGGGTGGCCTATCACTAATTATAGTGTTGGATTGCTTTCTCCTTTTGCAATAAATGCCTTAAAAAGTGCAATAAATGCCTTAAAAAGTGCAATAAATGGCTTAAACCCAAAACATATATTACTAGTGATCCACCCTGGCTTCGCCCGTGTAGCAGTAATTAAGTTATTCCGAATGCTACCTAAACTTATCACCTGTTAGGCCAATCTAACTGAAAGTTTCATTGAAATCGGTCCAGTTTCAGGTCGGTTTTGAACTCTATAGGGTACATACGCACATGACGTAGATCAATGATGATATATACATACACGCCTTTATATATATAGATAAGTTGTAGAAATAGAATAATAAAATTCTACTTTAAAATTATTAAGGGGAAGGATTATTCGGTAACTGCAAATTACATAAATTCTACGGAACCACACACTACGTAAAGCCACAATTTACGGAAGTTTTTTGTCACAACGCCGTGTGGGGTACACTTTGATGTTACTAGTGTTTATATTCACTATTTTACCTTAAACTAAAATTATTTACATCTGTTCCGACCCCTCGCCCTTCCTATATAGGTGTTCGCAGTTTTTTGTGCCGTTTGCTCTTTCAATACTGTTTGTTTATATTGGAACACATTATTGGGGTTCCGTAGAGATAAAAGATCTCCAACATTACTTGAATGAATCAGATGTTCCTTTTATTAATTGAGTTCCTTTTATTTTATACACTTTTATCATTAACCCTGACACAGTGACACGTTAGATTAACTAGGTTACGACATAAAATGGTCAATTATTTAAGCCAAAACGCAAGTTGCAATATCATCAAAGCACACCGGAGTGAAGTAATCTTCTGTGTTTCGCCTTATTTGCCTAATGATTTGATTGTGTTTGATCTGATTACCAGGCTAGAAGCTTAAACTCCCCTTTAATTTCCTTTGCCTTTTATCAAAATTGCTA
>JWHW01008770.1:0-15379 GCA_000931545.1 Papilio glaucus
TGTAAGTGACATATGTCTTAATGGGAAATAAAGTTCATTAAACCGAAATTGTCATGCGACATTTTACGTAATGTTTAAAATACGAAAAATGTCGCATGTATATGTGTCGCAAGTCAAGATGTAGTGTGTAAAACTCTTTATAATATCTATCATTAGAGACACGTAGACGAAACATGTATGAGAAAATGTATTTTTTGATTTTTTTTTCGTGAAATTTTTATATTTTTTTCTAGTTATTCTGCTATTTATGGTAAATCGAACAATTCAAATATCAAAAAAATCTGTCCAGACGCTCTTAAGTTATAAATGGAGGTCGATAGGGATAAAACTATCTCTTATCTTATCGATAAGTTGTGCTAAGTTAAGTTGGCGTGGTTAGTGAGACACTTGCTTTTCACGCCGCAGGTCGTGGGTTCGATTCTCACAGGACCGACATTTGTGTGCAAGAACATGTTTGTTTGTCTGTATAATTATCTACTTAAGTATGTATTTACAAAGGAAAAGTAGTAAAAGTAGTATATCAGTTATCTGGTTTCCATAGCACAAGCTCTGCTTAGTTTGGGATCAGATGGTCGTAAGTAAATAATTTTAAAAAAAATATGATAGGTTTAGTAGTTTATTCCGGACAAACATTGTGATTATATTTTTATATATATAAAAAGATATCTAACAGGTTAAGCACATAGTGTGTGTAACACATCTTTATAATCTCGTAATAAATGAGGAAAAAGATAAACCGAAAAAGACAATGCGGTGAGAAACACCGTTACAGCTTTTTTGTGCGACCTTAGCTTGTCCCGGACATCGCTACACGGACTGAACAATACAGCCTTATCTCAATGTTGCCTACTTTCAGTGACGCTGTAATAATACAACCTTTTTTTGCTCATTTCTTGCTGGTAATAGTTCTTATTGTGCTATTTGTATACCTTCGGTCAAGGTTACTATGAGTAGTTAAAATATTGTGGAAATTTAGCTCTTGCGAGTACAATGGAGGATTTAAAGCGTTGAACAGTTTTCTATTATATGGTATAAAACAATTTATTATTATATAAAAAGTAGAGAAATAGAGATTAACAAAATAAATTCATGTAGCAAAAGTGAGTGGTAGTGTTGGTAGGGGACGCCCTAGGAGAACTTTTATCGATCAGACTAGTGAAATACTAAAAAAGGGCGGGCGAATCTACGAGCTTGTATGCGTAGTACCAGGATCGTGCCAAATAGATATCCATGATCTCTGCCTACCCCTGTTTCGGGCTTGAGTACATATTTATTTCTAAAAACTACAGCAATATGTAATAATACCACGACCACACAGAAGACAGGCGTGATGTAGAAGTATTCTGCGTATCGTCTCACGAGTGAGCTGTCGGAGGCCCAGTTTCAGTCCTTTCCCGTCCTTACCTAATAAGGATAGGATGGGAAGGGGAAGAGAAAAGACCTCCTCTGCCCATTAAAGGTAGGAAACGCATCCTTAATGGAGTTACTTTGTGGAATTAAGAGAATTAATCCTGTCTTACTTTATGTAAACTAGATTTTACTTCACGAAAACAACCTTAAAATGAATTTATTATTATAACTGGTATAAAAATTCCACGAAATAATAAAACGTTTTTAGGAGTTACAAAAGCTAACATTGACATCACTTCTATAAAGCGTATCTTAAATAAAGAAGATAAGAAAGAAATAATGCTAACTTTAGTCATTAGCAGATAGCCGAGTCGATAAGGGGAAAGGTTTGCGTCCAATATAAGCGAATGTTTGGGCAAATGTTCGATCATTTGCAACACCATTACAAGTAATTTGTGTCGATTTGTTGGGACTGAGAGGTAAAGGACCAACTGTTTTAACGTGTTTTTATATAACATATTTAAGATATATAGTTGACATAGATTTTGTAAGTTTATATTAGGTTAGGTAGGATATTAGGTAAATCATTATAGCGAAATATTAATTAAAAAATAACTTCCCAAGTTCGTATCTATTTTTATATATATTTCTCGCCTTCAGAAATCTTTTTAGCCAGGATTTTACAAAGTATATTCTTCAAATGCAATTTAACTTAATCAAAAGCAACGTGAATTAAGTTACGTATTAAATAGAATAAGAGGTAAGTAGGCTAAGTAAAGTTAGCAACTTGCCTTATGAATAAACCAACATTCATACCTATGACCTCCAGGAATAACAGAAATTACGAATTTGCATTTTGGCACGGTTCTGGCACACTTCTCTGTCAGGAACGTACAAATAGGCTGTGTTGACAGCTCCACCTTGCATAGGGCGTCGGGCGTTAGGGTAAGATGCAATATATAGCAATATGCAATATATAGCGGACGTGGTCGGATATAGTCATGCAGTGGAAGGTTATTGCGGTCGGAGGGATCTACCGCGAAATTGCCCGCCGGCGTCGCGGCGTCGCCTACCCGAATAGTGACGTACCCGGTACAAGTCCACCGAAACTTTATCGATAAAACAGCTTTATTGCGTTTCTCATTTTATGATGACTATTCGGTATTTTTATAATTTATCTATTTTTCAATTGTTTTTATACGATACAATCTGATCCCCGTGCATTCACCCGCCATGCAATTTAATTTAAGTTCCAGCCTAAGCTGAACCCTATTTATTATGATTTATCATATAGATATGAGGTCAACTTACCCCTATAGCTAGCTAGCTTACGTAATAACAGAAATGTGTGTAAAATTTCACGTCTAGGCCTAGTAGTTTGTGCAGTGCGTTGATATATCTGTCAGTCAGTTTCGTCTTTTATATATAAAGATAGGGGGAGGGTCATGGTTTTCGCTAGAGCTATGTATGTTAGATACTTACGTTTCACGCCGCAGGTCGTGGGTTCATCCAGGACATACATTTTTTTTATGGAAGAAGGTCGCAAACGGACTAGCTGATCAACTGATGTTAAGTGAGCGCTACCCATAAACATATGCAACAAACAAACGTGTTGCAGATGCGTTGCCTACCTTTAATGGACAGAGGAGGGCATAGACAGGAATAAGGATATTTCCTTTTCCCCGTCCAATCCTCTTCCCGTTCCCATCCTATCCTTATGAGGAAACTGAGCCTGGATGTAATTATCTATTTAAGTGTGTATTTACGAAATAAAAGTAGTATATGTAGTATATCAGTTTTCTGGTTGGAAAAAAATTAAGAAATTTGCGTGGAAAATTAGAAAATTTAAGAAAACTTAACGACCATATTAACTTTTCTAATGTTGGTAACCTTAGCGCTTTTGGCATAACTGTCAGTCGTTTGACAGTTGGCGCGATTACCTTAAGTAGGGAGTTGAACGAACCCGGGGTTGGTCGCTAGTTTACAATAAATGTATTTGAACTTAGCATCTTACAGAAATGAAATACAAAATTTCAACAACAATAAATAAAAAAATGAAATACAAAAAAACATTGAGGCCAAACGTAAATATGATATCCCAACGAAAAATAAGACTCTGCCATTCTTAATAATTCCACGTCGAATACAAAAGGCTTTGTTCTCAATCTCTCGGATTGTCTTACTCGACATTGATATAAAAATAACGTTAAATATAACAAGCGACCTCTGGTGTTGGTTTTCTTCCCCGGTCGAGACTTTCGCTTTGTCTCTTTGATTTCTTCATTCGAGCTACATTCGTGTATTGTGTTCTGACGTGACAGATACATTGAGTCACTTTCTATTCGATCTAGAAAAGATATATAAGTTGCATAATTTCCTGAATCAAGTTATGCAGGTCGCATGCATTTTATGACTTAAGTTTCCGCTGTGAAACACAGATTTTCACTATACTCAACTTATTTTAAAACTAGGACAGCCCAGCGCCATCTGTTAGGGCTTTATTACACTTGAGTAAACGGACGAGACAGTGCTCTCGGCCTCAGTATAAATATGGAGACTCCATATTTACGTGGTCGACTGCTTGGCCGAGTGCTCGGTCGAGCGCTTCACCTACGAAAGCAGCGAGACAGTTGCTCAGTCCCCATTCTACCTACTAGGCCGACTACTGTCTGGTCCCTTTGCGACGTATAATCAAGCCTTTATGTAATTGCACGGTTCGACCAGGGAAGATGGTGACGTCACAAAATACATACAGACGTAGAGAGAGAGAGACGAAGGTCTATACCGCAGAGAAAGAAAGAAACGGAGCCATGCATTTAGATCATGGTAATGTTTCAACAATTTTGCAACAGAGGCACTGCAACAACAACAACTGTTGCACGAATGGGCCGGCTCGATCGGTGAAATACCACGACCTCACAGAAAACAGGCGTGAAGTAGAAGTAGTCTTCGTTTTGGTCTGATGAGTGAGGCGCCGGAGGCCTAATTACAGTCCTCTTCCCCTCCCATCCTTTTCTAGTGAGTAAAAGTTAAGTTAAGTTAATTAATACGTTTTTTCTGTTTATCCCTTTCCCTGTCCATTAAAGGAAGGCAACACATTTGCATGTTGCAGATGCCTATGGGTAGCGTTCACTTAACATCAGGTGAATGGCTTGCAAGATTGTCACCATTTGCTATATAAAATCGTTTCGACAATAACAATTTTTGATGTTATTATACGCGAAATCATCGTACAAAAATTTCCAACGTGGAAAATGCGAATGCGTGCAAGCCGCGGGCGACAGCTAGTATTGAATAAACTTGAGGAAATCCTTGTATTTTGTAAAGTTCTCATTGTCGGCTCCCAGCTTTGCTCGCATGGATTTCAATATGGCAAGGTGGCAACAAAAGTATACGCCGCGTACGCGAACATCGTCAGTTTATAATCTTACTGGACATAATGTAGAATGACAAATTGATGTATCATATATTTTTAAAATATGACTTGTCTACATAACTGTCATGTCCAACCGAACATATACTATCTTCTATTCAGATTTAAACTTCAACTCTTTGACTAGGGCAGTTTAAACTATCGAGAAATTACATTCCAAAATGTGAATGATTTATTCAGTTCGCACACCGCTATAAGCTTTATCTAGTCAGATTCTAAACTGACAAAGTTCACAATAGTTCAGTGACATATATAGACAAACACATCCTTTTATAATATTAGCATAGATTTATACATATACTAGTGACTAGCCCCGGTTTCGTCTAAGTAGCACTAATATTGATTCGATCTCTATCAAACATCACAGAAACACCCAACTAGGCCAATCTATCATCTAAATCGGTCCAGCCTGTCTAAATCGATCATACATACACATCGCCTTTTATACGTATAGAATAGGCGAAGCCTTGAATAGGCTATCGTGTAAGTAGATATCGCATAGATGAGGTCACTCACGTTCCCCTTAAAGAGGCCCTCAGTATCGATCCGGGAACACCGTCGCCTGCGGAGAAAGTCCCGTCTCCCCCGTCCCACCCTGGCGCCTACCCGCGATAAATGCTGATATATATTTCGTACTTGTAATCTTAAGCTTGTAGTATTCGTGTAACAGACCGACATGGAAACCAAATGTTTTCATGGTAATTATAGAAACTATGGTTTTTTACCAATCGCATATCTCTGATAGGTTACTGGCAACTATTCTTTAAGTGATTCAAATTTGACATATGACTGTATAGTTGAGTAAATCGATATCTAATATGACTGCGAAACCTTTTCTTTCCGCAAACATTCAACATGGGTACATCCGCCTCTCTCGCTTCTACTACATACATCTACGCATACAAGCTCGTCGGTTACGGGTACTCCTTATATCGCCCTTCTTTAGTATGTCACTAATCTGATCGCTATAAGTTCTCCTTGGACGTCACTACTCCCTATTGAAAACATTTTGTCTTGTTTATTCCCTCTTTATTCATCCTTTCAACATGCCCGAACCACAAGCATACCTTTCTCAATTCTATACAACGTTAAAAACACACTTTTCCCTTATAACGCTATTTTTTATCAATAATCATGTCATGAAATTTTCTTGCTATTAGAGGGTGCCTTTTTTCATCACTCATATTGTGTGTTTCTAATTATTAAAATCGACTTATTACCTTTATAATATACCTATAACAAAGAAACGAAAGTTTCTCCTTTGTAATATACTTCAGTAAATAATAGATGTACCGTGTTCGGTGTAGTGTAGTGTAGTGTACAGATTTATTGTGTGTGTTTTGGTGCAAAGCGGGTTATCAGTGCAGTGTGCCGCCGCGCTGGAGTCATTGAATTGGAATACATTATCGCTAGGGTGACCAGCTGTTAGACCGGTGTATAACTAATGGAGGTTTTATAATTATGTTTCAAACATATTACGTATTTTATTAATCGACTTTACGTGAATACACTTATAGATGGCGCTTTAATAAATTACTTGCCACTAGAAGTCTATGGTATATAAAAGTTTCAGACTGACTGATACACTATTTCTAGAATTTTGTGACCATAATTATCATGTTTAATTGAAATTGTAATCAACCTCTTTGGTAGTTGAGAAGTTTGAATACTGCCAAAGGGGTCGAATTGGCCGCTAAGAAACAAACAATAAAAAGAAAGGTAATGTGTAAAAAGTGGTACGAACGATAAAGATTTAAAAATAATAAATAGATTAGAATGAATTAAATTTTTACAGTATGTTTTTGGGCTACTACTCTACGTTTGTTTTGGAAATTAAACATATTGTCTAATACAGAAATATTTATTCTTCATCCCAACTAATGCCTATTACGTTTTTTCTTTTTTTCGATTTAAGGAGAGCTTCAATTGTTACTTATTATAGTTGGAATATATTATAATAAATTGGAAAGAAAAAACCTCTACTGGTTAAGATATTAATAAGTTTATTAGGTCAAAGACTTTCTGGACTGACTTATCTGTGAAGATTCACCGGAACTCTCGGCGAACACCACGATAGTGGTAGGCACTAGACCTCCGCAACAGCAAAGCCTATCGGTTACCTTGTAAAGTCAGTTTTATTATTTGCTAAATTTTTTAACTATTGTAATGTAATGTACCGCCTTTTCTTCGCGGCATAGTCACCCTACAGTCCGAGTTTCCGTGCGTGGAATAAACGAGGGGCCAGCGATTCCGTCCACGTGCGCCGAACGCCTTATCTCCAAACATTATACTATTCTAAACTTTATTACAGCTATTAAGACGCAAGGAAGATTCATGGGCGTATGTTGTATGAATATAATGTATGATAATTGACCTAAACATAGTATGAACTTACGCAATACTGCGTGCGAATTATTATTTGGAAGAGTGACGTATATTTCGACTAAGTTTTGTTTATTCATATTTTAATAAATATAAAATATCCCTATAATGTGTTGTAGTAATGTAAATGAAACTTCTAATTAACATCCTGGCAATTAATTATAAGCTCTCATGTCTTTCTAATTACGTTAAATTTAAGAAAGGATATTTTTGTGATTTGGAAAAATAACACAATAATTGTGTGCTGGGTTAAGAGTCGAATCCAGGTCTCCAGTAAGTAGTATTTCATATTCTAACCTTTTGAGGATTTTGTACTTGTATGTCCGTTCCAATACGACCTCCTTTAGTCTAAATGGCTTGAATAATTTTGATGGTTCAGGTGTCATTCTAGTCGAATTCGTCCACTATGTCATAGCTGATGCATCATGATGTGATGAATGATAACGATATAGTTAGTCGGGTTTTAGGCTTTTTTAAATTAATTATTAGTTGTTACTGCAGACAGTAGACGCAATTCTTTCATCTACAAAATGTGTTACTATCTAATTTGTTACTTTATCGATATTAAACAAATTGTCGATAGTTGTCGATTGAACATCACTAGCGCTGCAACGCTTACATCGCTCAACGAGCAATATCCGAGGAGAGATCGGAAAGCAATTTGTCTGGAAATATTTTCACTCAAGCAGTAAATAAAGATTAGACGTTGGACATTTCCTAAAGTTATACATTTCCTATAGCTTACATGTTTGTAATACTGTTACCAATTTACTTTGACGACATTCTTTAAAAGAATTCGCCTTTGAGAAAAGATTTTACTCGTTTCTTGAGGGCCAGCAACACATCTGCAGTTCCTCGGGTATTGTTTATGTTTATTAGCGTCTGCAATTACTTAATATTAGGTGATCTACTCATTTACCCTTTTCCTATAACATGTTGTTTAAGTCTTCTATATCTTTGTATCTTTTAAGAGCTTTATGTTTGTCGACAGCTTCACTCGGAGTACCGCAGCACGTACAGATGGCACGAGTACAAAGAGCAGCAGCAAGAGCAGGGCGTGGTCAAGCAGCCCGCGCCCACCCCGCCCAGCGCCCTGTCCATCACCAGGGGTGAGTCACAATATACCAACAGTAGACGATCTGGCTTCCAAGGCCTCGTTCAAGAATCGACAGTTTTTAGTCGCTCTCATCCAGGTGGCTACAACCTTGGACACATCGTCGTGCCTTTTCTGCAGAAGAAGGAAAACCATGTGGGTCATGTGATTTTACGGTACCACCGCTACCGTCAGATGTCTCTGCATCTGCAATGAAGAATTGCGAATGCGTTCCTAGCTTTTATTAGTGTAGTGGTAGTGGAGATGTAGATTAGGGGAAGAAATAGGAAGGCGGATAAGGCCATGTTGTGGGAGGTCTGCCCACTGTGGTCGGATTGATGATAAAATATACTAGGGCGATCTATAAAGCGTGGCGATTGTTGCAAATCTCCCTTCGTGCATTGTCCAAACAAAAGAAAAAGTCCAACTAAAACATAAACTCCTGAAGTTGCTTGTTCAACGTATTGAAACTTAGTAAATTAGTCGTATATTGGCCCAGTTTTGCTGGCGAATGAGGTTTTCCTGTGAGTTGTCGGCAACTAGTTGTCGACGAGACGTTAACAGCAGTTTGAAACCCGATTCGATTGCCGGCAAACTTTGCGAATAGCACTTACGTCTAATAGCTACGTAGATATACCAACTTAGTTGTTTAAAAAAATTGTTTTTGTGTGTAGAGATACACATCTATTAAGAGAGAATTATTGTGATATAATGATCGAATTTGATGAATACCAACTGGTTACAATAACTTTAATCTACACCAGATTATTGAGTGACCCAGAAACGTAGGACGTGACCGACCGATGGCTAGTGATCACTGACTGACGGCCTGACGGCGGTTGCCGTAAAGTCGTTCTAGTTCCTGGCTTCATCTACCTAGGTGGGCCCCAAGATTGGCTTTTGCAACTTCAGCAGTAGTCGAGCTCAAGCTCCATCGCTGTTCGCTTGAAGATGTCCATCATATTGGATGGAAACCCTGAAGCAAGAAACTAGTTCATATGATTTGCTGTAACTGAAGGTTTCTGTACAAAGTACTATGGTCGTAATTTTTGTTTTGTTGTCCCCAGGGCCGATGGAGCCGGCTATACCTCGGCGCAAGAAGTACCCAGGCGTGGCGCACAAGACCAACGAGCTGTTCGACCCGGCGCCCGCCGATGACATCCGCCCGCATCCCAACTCCGCATACGGCCGCGCTAGGGTGAGCACTAGCCGACACTACACTATAGGCTTGATTACTTCGAGCGCTTGACCTACGAAAGCAGCGACACAGTTGGCCTAGTAGTTGGCCTAGTAGTTGGCCTAGTAGTTGGCCTAGTAGTTGGCCTACTAGGCCAAGAGGAGAGAGTTTAGGCTTTACATGACCTTTACGCTGACACGCTACAGCACTGGACTTACTCTAAGTGACAGAACAACATGTTTTCTTCTTCAATACATTTCTGGTAATAGTCTAAAACTTAATATTATTATGTTAGAAGTACTATTAAGCGGCTTACTTGTGAGGTAATCAAAGGAGTTGCAAATATGTTACCTATTTAGCCTAAAACATAATTAATGATAAATATCTTGTCTGATTTAAGTCTTGTTCTTATTTTCAATTATAGAGCGTACAGAGGGACGAAGTGGACCGCGTGGCGCGGCGCAGCAAGTCCGAGGGCCCGCGCCAGCCGCGCTGGACTGACACCGTCGAGCCCAAGGTCTGCTCAACATCTGATGACGAGAGACGTAGCCCTTTTCCAAGATCACCATAACTATCGATTGCTTTCTGTTCCCATCCACATCTTGTGTAGTACCGAATTATCGTGTATATATAGATAAAGTACCGAATTATCTAAATGTTCATAGCATTTTTAACTTTATAAAGTTTTTAACATTCTAAATAAAGAAAAATTTATAATCTATGCAATTTTTTATATACTCAAAATCACGTTATACTCTCAAACATATAACTCTTAAATTTAACCGATCGATATCTGCTTTAATTTTTTTTTATTTTCCTTGTTCTGATGCTGATAACGTTTTCAGCGATAGGGCGTGATATTTGATTGGATAGGTTATTATTTTAGTTGCATTTTGCAGGCAACAACAGCGCTGGGCGAGGTGCTGGCGGCCAAGGAGCCGGAGGTGGCGACGCACGCATGTACTGAGTACCGCAACCAGTTCGCGTGGCCCAAGGACTCCGACACTCCGAGGAAGAGCATCTCCATGGGCGCACTCAAGAAAGCCGCCGTGGCTGAAGGTAAGGAACTCAAGTCTATTTCATGGCTTTGTGACGGTCTACTAATGTCAAATCTAACACGATTGGTATGAAAAAATATCGAACAGTAACTTGTATAGTCCGAATGTCTTGAAAATGCACACTTGTATTAAGAACCGATGACAATACATTTCTCGTAACTTTGTTTTAGTTTCAGGATTATGAGTATAAAATAAGTTCTTTAAGATTGAGAATAACGCCATCTAGGTAGAACTTTAAATAATAATAATGGGAACTGAGCGAGTTTTTTAGTTTTTAAAACTATTAAAAAGTACTGAACCGACTTTAATGCAGTGTTTAGTCTAGAATAAAATATATGTTTTAATGATTTAGAGTAAGAAGACGAAGTGGTACAAAATCAAGAAGAGAAAAGAATCTTTGGTCTATTCAACAAGATTCCGCTCTATTCCATATTCAGCGTGTACAATCCTCATTACGCTGCTTATGAAACAATTAAAAAAGACTCTAGAAATAAATAAATAAGTACTCGCACCAGTAACCAGTGCGGGGTAGGCAGAAATTACGGAATTGGCGAGATCCTGGCAAATAGAAATGTTAAAATCATACAACATCATCTCTAAAGGGGGTGGTCAAACTTGGATTCGTGATGATATCGCTTTACACTGAATAATAAATGAGACATATAAATACGTTTAAAACTGTTTAATAATTCGATATTAATACCAGAGGGTATTCTGTTATAATTGATATATCGATCGAAGGCTTTATACACGACATTAAAAGTTTTCATGTAACAATGAATAAAGCAAAAAGTATGGAGAAAATATGGATTTTGTTGTTACCAAAAGTTATAAATTAAAACGGAGAACGGACATACAAATATACATACATAATGCGAAAAATATAAAACAATATTCCAGGACATCTATTGAAGTCCATTTATCACCCACTCTTTCTCTTCAAGGAGCGAAAACGGTACAAATATGTAGGTAGGATTGATAATGTGGTGAGATTTCATTAATCAAACTATTTCCTACATTAAACAATTAAAACTTAGTTAATATTTATTTGTAGCGTACACCAGAAATGTCTGAAATCAGCTCGTTGTCTCACGAGCGGACAATGGCTCACGCTGGCTAGAATGTCTCGTCTGAATAGGGTAGAAACAAAAGCTCGCCATGTTCTGATACATAAAACATTGGGATCCGCGCTCGGCTAATGTGACCATGCATCGAGAACAATGAAAGAAAATGTCTTGGGAATTTTTATGACGGACTAACGGACTATAAGAGAACTTGTAGATGTTTCTTTTCACCGGACGACAGACCTCAAAGTGTGAAAGACTAAAGACATTGAATACACCAGGCCATATTAACTCTTTTTCTTTCTATTTCTCATTCTATTCTGATAAGAAAAAGATGGGAAGGGAAAGAGGATTTGACGGACAAGGGATGGACATGAAAAGGAAATATCCTTTTTCTGATTATCTTCTCCTCGTTCCATCAAAGAACAAGAAAGTGAAGTTGTAGGCAACGCTTCGCGCGCAACGCTAGGTCACTTGACATCGGGTGATACGCTTGCCCTTTTGCCGTATTCTTTTATTTAAAAAATGGGGCCATACAGTTTTTGAATCTATTTCTCATGATAATTTTGACCCAATCCATCATACATATCCGTTAAACAAGTTATCAAAACAGACCTCTTAAAGGAAGACATTTATTTGTTTAACTTTATAACTTACGATATTAGGTCGTTAAAAACTTATTTTATTAAATTACTTAACTATACTACCTTCCATAAATAACCCTATAAATTTTGTTTATCTCGGATAAGAGGGACTAAGAAAGTGAGCGACGATGTGTAAACGACTTCTGCTTTTGGCAGATTTTCAGCAAACAGTTTCTAAACAATCTGCCGCTTCTCTGTCGAATCGTTCCTCCGCTGAGTTAGTATTCAAATTAGTTGTGAAGAGGTGCTCAGATCTTCGTGCATATTTTATCCTAAAAGTTATTTGTATTTGAATAATCACGCTGACAGCAGACAGTAACCGCTTTAATCAACCTACCAGCATATAATTGTCTATGGAATGGAAGTACCCTTAGAGGGTGTTGAACCAAATATGCGCCTAGGTACCAGAGACATTAGATCTTGAAGATCGTTCTGGAATTCTGCACTACTTATAGCATTAATTCATGAATTAACCCCTATTATGTATTGTCCCACTTTACCGAATGACCAATCCAACTGTAATCCAACCTCAAACGCCGCGTCCGGTCTCATTTCGACATTCAGATGCGTTTACACTTCTAAAAATATGCTGGAATTCTTTGTTACCTTCCACTAAAAATAGTTTCACTTAATTTATTACATGAATCAAATGTGTTCTTTGTTTAAAATAATTAAAAATAAAATTTGTTTATTTTTGTCTTTGACAAAGACAAATAAGCAAGGGGGCAATCGCCTTATTCTATGACCGTTAGTCATAATTATATACGAGGTCGTAGTGCTCTCTCTCAGGCTCCAACAATGTCGTCGTTGTAATTTAGGGATATAATCGATATTAATCAAATTAATCGATATAATCGATATTAAGAAAACAATACTTACTATGTAATCATATGCTATATATTCAAATTAAGGAATAACTTTCAGGATCAGTTGAAGCTGAACCTCTGATGAACCACGTCGATGGCGACCATGACGACCACAGACATAAACGATACATTGAAGACTATCTGTGGAATGGCCAAAAGCCTGGTGTCCAGAGGTAGGATTTATTAAACTTTTAAAATTTCTTCGAGTTGTCCATTTCAATGACATTTCACTTTTTTAAACTTGTATATACATTAATTGAATTGGGCAATCTTATGGTTTTTAATAAGGGAACAAAACTAATTTAACAGAACCTTTTTGCACCGACTTTTGTGGTTCGCAAAAGGGCTCTAAAATATTAGCTTCAGCTTAACCACTTCATTAAATGCTTACCATTAAAATTGTCTTTGAATTTTGTTTTATTTATCTATAGTTTTTGTTTAGTATTACCATTTTATAAAAGTTTTGCTTATCATTTCAGCATGCACTCTTATCTTTTCGGTATTAGCTACATTCAAATATTTAATACTAAAATCTATAGTTTTTACATTACAACAAAAAATGATCACGTCATCTAGCGTCAAGAACGCTTCGCTTCAGCTACAAAGCTTTTTCGCGCTCATTCTCAAAAAACAGATATTAAATTTGACACCTAACCTTTACCAACACATAAATGACACATTACCATAGACAACACACAACTTTTAAAAATAATAAATCCCGTGAGATTCCGGAAACATTATTTTAAAAATAATTTTAATAACGTAGTATATGTATACAATATATATTTCTTTGGTTTATTTTTATTTGATTAGATCAAAGAAACAATTTTTTCAGGTGAAAGAAAAATCTAGAAAGAGTCTTGGGTTATCACTGCTAGCTTTCAATATGTCTTTGTCTAGCTTTGTGTATTTATCTTGTGATGAAGGAAACTTTTATCTCATAAAATATACGGTTTTTTTTTACTTTTTTAATATAATTAGTAACAATACATTGCATAAAATAATCTTAAAATACATAATTATACCGCAAAGTAACAAAAAACCTCTTCATATACTTTTTCTTCTAGTTCTACTAGTAAAAACTTTTTCGGAAAGTGCCTTTCCTAATAATGTAAACCAATAAGTTTTATTACATGGCATTTAGTGTCATCAAAGCGTATATAATGGCATCATAACTCTTCATATTTCCAACAAAACGGCAACAAACCATAGACATTATATGAATTTGCCTCAACATTAAGGCTATTTTTTACTCCTTACCTTAGAAATACAAATGTACCTTGATATTGCCAATTTCCTTTTGACCTTCCGTAGATATAATGTCAGATAAGTGGAACACTAGGGGCAAGGTTACATGTAGTTTTTGTCGCAGTTTTGATGGCTAAAACTATTTAACTTATTCAAGATTTTGCTGTATTATTATCGGTCTTGTTTTAGAATACAATTCAACTCAATTCCAATAATAAAAATAATAATTTTATATATAAACTGGGACTAAATAAATTCCAATAAAATATACGAAATAAAATCTAGACACCTTACAAATTGTCGTAAAAGTTAGTTACAACACGTTACATATTTGAAGCAGCGGTAAAAGTTTCCTTCGCGCCCATGTTCTGCTCCTATCACCTTCTTACCTTCACACCATACTGGGAACAGCAGAACAAGTCTAAATTTCGTTTTTGATATTTGCTTCAATCAAAATTAAATCACGGTGGCGGTGTCTAGGCCGAGTAGTTTAGTCGATACTAATTAGTTCGGAATGAAAGCTAATAGTTTAAACTTTTAATAATCAATGTGTCCTGCACCTTGTCGATGTGTACTGTCATCAGACTTTTTATTAGATTGTTTGTCGCTGTCTCACCAACACTTCCGACACCGGTGCGCGGCCCTCGCCCGCACCGCGGTCTCTCCTCTGGTCTCTTTCAGGACTTGACATCCTAACCTCACCATTGCGTGCTTCAGATTATTTAAAGCATGTCTACCTTACTAACCCAGCTCGAGCTCGGGCGAGCTCTTTGTTTTGCCGCACATCATCCTCGGAGGCTCACGAGCTTTCTAAGACTGTGAACTGGAATTTTGCAGAAAATCGACGTTCCGTAGCGCGCTATCGGCCCTCATATACAACGGGGAGGATCGTTCCAAAGATAATAGGAAACGTTACAAAAGCGAGTACAAAAAGAAATTTAGACCGTTCTCTCAGTACGTGTACGAGGCATCTAAAGGGACGTTTACGAAATGCAGGGGGAAAGGGAAGTCGAATGAGGAAGCGAGCGAGAGGTTGGTGGTAGAGGCGGGCGAGAGCGGGGGCC
>JWHW01008770.1:15509-35963 GCA_000931545.1 Papilio glaucus
GCCGGCCTGCAGCCGCTCGGCCTCGCGCAGGGAGACTCCTGGTACCGCGAGGTGCTGGACCTGCGCAAGCGTGCCGGCGAATATAAGGTCTGCGGATAACATGTATACCATACTCAACTCCCCCGATTACTTTCTACACCATCTTTAAGGATTTAAAATATTTGATTTGTATACAATAACGTATCTTAAAAAATAGTATATTTAACAACTCTAATAAGTTTTAAGTATAACCCTAAAAATATAATT
The DNA here is from genome assembly GCA_000931545.1 of Papilio glaucus. Taxonomy (NCBI): domain Eukaryota; kingdom Metazoa; phylum Arthropoda; class Insecta; order Lepidoptera; family Papilionidae; genus Papilio; species Papilio glaucus. The sequence continues at coordinate 15,756 of JWHW01008770.1, forward strand.
AAAATCGTCACTGAAATCATTGCGCACAAATACCGCCATAGAGCTAGTTGTGTCATCCGTCAAATGTTATATTGTAACCATTTTACGCTGTAACGTTTGTATGATATTTAGTTTGACAGATGGCACAAAGGGATCACGCTTCAGTCATAACCAAAATGAGCATTAATTCGACAGTATCGCGGCTGGGGAACCGAACTAGCTCCTGAACACATCACCCAGCTTTACAATAAACAAATCGAGCTCTGGTACCAAGTCTCCCGACGGTCCTCGCTGTCAGCCCTATCACTAGCTTCCACCAATCACAAGTAAGTGATGCACTAGGTTATTTACTCAAGTGAAAAATGTATCCGGCTCGAAGGACCAATTCATGTTATAACAATTACAAACATATCACGTCTTTCGATATGGAGTTGTTCACTTGACACTGTCATAAGTTAGTTAGCATTGAGGCTGATGCTAGCAGAATGGCTTGTGGTGCAAAATAAAGCCATTTAATGTAGATTAGCGATCATCAGCCTAATTTAGTTTAAGATAAACGCCACGCTATCGTGGCGCATCTCACGCAGGCTAAATATTTTATACAAGCTCGAACTAGCATGTACTGCGCAGTATTTAACAATAGATATATAAAAGAAAGTAGTAGTAAATAATCTCTCAAGTTAATGCAACCTTCGAGATTATGTACAATTTTAGCCATTTATTTCTAAAATACATTTCTCGACACGTAGGAATAACCATTTTAAATAAGTGTTCTCTTTCAGAGCTCTGCCACGAGATGAGAAAGATGGCAAGGAGTCTAGGAACCACTCCCCGAAGAAGTTTAGGTCCTTCCGCTCGGCACCGCATCAGTCTATCCACGCGAAGCTGCAGGAAACCAAGGCACTGGAGCGATCGCCTCACAAGACCTCGCCTCAGAAGCAGAGGAAGAAGTTGCAAGGCCACAGCTTTGATGAAGGTGCTACTCAAGAAGGTAATATACATAACGTATAAAAATGACGAACTGACTGATTTAAACCCCACGTTTTTATAACTACATAGTAACAACGAACAAGTCTACATCCAATGTTAAATGATCAGAAGAGCTGCAATTACATTGCCGGCTTTTTCTTCAGCCTCAGATATGAAGGTAGATTAGTAGGACCATAGAGCAATACCAACGGTCAAGATATGTATGTAATGTAGAATTCCTTCGTTATGAGTAATAGTGAAATTCAGCCTAGGGTATAGTCTCAATCTATCTAATCTATGACAGTCACTGTCTATTTTACTCCGAGTTACGACACAGAGAGTAGTTTCTTATTTATTCTATTCCTCACCTCATATCTGGTATGTAACAATCCCCTAAAATTCATCTTAAAATTATTTTGCTGATAAATCGTTCACATCCCGAACGTTCAGGAGCTAAGACTGAGGCATCTTTCCGGTCGCCGCGGAGGCGGCCGCGCTCCGCAGACCCTGCGCCTGTCGCCCGCGCCCCGCAATACGAACCGCGCCCGCACAAGCCGCAAGGTACATCAAGTCAATATTGTTGGTCAAACTTAAGTTCATTAACCACTGCTAACCTTAATACCATAGAGTAATGAGCAACAAATTGTCAAACCAGTTGGGACAAAGAGTAGACAAAAGAAGAGCGTTCAAATATACAATAAGCAGCAGAAATGTCTAGTCTAGATATATCATTTCATTAGTAAATTCCTTGCATGCCTAACTGATTGATTATAGACTATAAAAGTTCAATCCCCTATAAAATATACAATTTTATGTTTAAATCTTAACCTTCAAATTTCATGTCTACTTCATATTTGAATTCTTATAGACGTTACTGTAGTGATTTTGCCTGATGATGATTAGCATTAGTAAATCTGTCTATAATTTTGTTTTCTGTTGTACCTAAACCAAAGATTACTTGTGTAGAATGTTCCTTTTGGAGTAATGTTAATTTTAGAGTGGCCACATTTTTTCTGTAGGTTTGCCGTTGGGTAGTAATAGAGTTAGGTCGACATCAAGGGGTGGACGGTCGCCCTCGGCGCCGAGCAAAACTGGGACTGGGGCAATAAATGGGACAAATGGGGCAATTGAGACGCCCAACCAGGGACGACGCAGTCGCAGCATTTCGAAAGTGGGGATTAAATTGGGTGCGTACGAGGCTGACAGGTGACAGTTGCGTCGACGCTCTGTGTTTTTTTTTTCTTTGGCAAAGGCAACAAACGTCACCGAGCCGGCTTCATTGATTTATGTCTGTGACGCTTTTGTGATTTTCTATTGTGTATTTTTTGTCATAATTTTTCAGAATTTCACCGCAAAGCTTCTGAAAGCTTTAAATGTTATAATTTAAGAGTCTACGTTGTTTTTAGTTTGCCAGTGCGTCTACGCAACGTTATGTCACACAAAATGCGCATTGGCACCGACATTGGGTATGGCTTAGGCACACACTGAGTGGCTGTTCGTCTTGTCCGTGTGAAACACTTGAAATATTTGCACTAAAACACAATTTGAAATAAAGGGAAACTTCAAAACATTGATCAAAAAAATTAATATTTTTTTATATCCCAGTAAATATGTCATTGTTGTGGGGGAGTAAATCAGTAAATTTTATATATGCAGGGAGTCCCATAACTCAATTTCAAGCCGAAAATGCCTATAATTTAAAAAAATCATGACAAAGACTTTTTTTTCTGATAACCGTCACAATTGGGCTATCATCCGTTTTCGGCTTGATATCGATGTGTGGGACACCCTGTACATGATTTATTGAAATAAAACCACGTTAAAAATAAATATTTTATTAAGTTATTGTACATCGATGTTAGTTTAAGCATTACATTCCGGAAATGTTACTTGCTGAATTATTTTTTCTCAAGAAACTTACAACTTATCGTACAAACTTGTACCCATGCATCAAAGGACTACTATAATTTAATTTTTAACTTTTAGCCATGTGCAATGTTAAAATAAAACCTTTGTAGTACGTTTAGTAAAAGTTACTTTAGCATAGATAACACAATCTCTGTTTAGATTTTATTTTGCATGTGATACTCTTAGTGCCTTTATTTGACTTATACTTTAAAATTATTATTTTTATATTCTTACAAAAAGTATATTCTAGAAAGGCTCTAAGACAAACCAACGCCTGTTTCTTTCTACGTAGAACCTTCTAGTGTTATCAATGTTGCCTGTTTTGAGAATTGATAGTTAGAGGTAATTCTTCTTTATTTTGTTACGAGCTCTTGTCTACTACCTTCGGTTTTAGTGACTTATCCATTTAAAAAATCCCACTCTAGCTGTAATAATCTATGATTTGATAATTTTCGAAATAACCTTAAAAAATCTTGAGTCCTTAAAGAAATATCCTTGTTAATTAATTCATTAAACTTAACCGATAATCAAAATCAATATTCCAGATGATGAGATACCAGCTCATCGCAGCGCCTCTGTTGCCAAGGATCACTTCTTTGACGACTCTCCGGTGGTCAAGTCACCACCAGAGCCAACCCGGGTCAAGTCTCCCGAGCAGATGAACATGCGTTCTCCGGACCCCGTCAACTGGACCGTGCCTCTAGACACCGGCAAGACGTTCACCGTTACGCAAAACGTTAAAAGCGGTGAGTCCAATCTCCTTGCCAGATTGGCGGCAAATATTTTTAGGTTAAGTTAGTTTCATGATCTGTGAAACTTTGTTTTACGTATACTAGTCTAATTAAAATGTTATTCTTGAAAAGTTATTTATAATGTTATCATTGTAAGATAAATTACATTCCTGTTGGGTTAAGGATATTTTGTAAGTTACTTCGTAAAATTAGTTTCACTATTTTTAAGAGTATCTTTTTCATTACACACACTTTATGGTAATGGTGTCGCAGATTATGGGCTTCTTATTTCTATTTTTGCAAATTAACATTTTTATTAAAACTCGTTTATTACTAATATGTTATACTTATGTCAATATAATTTGTATTTATCTGAAAGTGTTTATAGGTTAGGCATAGACAAAGCCAAAGAGCGCCAAAAAATATTTATCTATTACCTGTATAATTTTATAGATACGTGACAAATATAACTTGCAGTGTTACAAGTTATTGTTATTACTACAATGAAAAGATATAATTTAAAAATAAAATAGCAGTCTATGATCAAGATACTCTTAATGTTGCATTAATTGGTAAGAATATTGTCTATAGTTCGTGTAGGTAATCCAGTGTTACTTCAGTATCCACAGTTGATGATTATTAGATATGTACTTAATAATACTAACGAATAATTGCTATTGTAGTGAATAGTATTTGTAAATTAAATTAAGTCAACTCTTGGTACCGATGATTTTCTAACTCGAATATAAATCGAAGCCATCACACTGCCATGTCATACGACAGTTAGACGTATCATGACACTCATTCTACCATTATCTACCGACGTGTGAATAGCAACCCCACACTAGAATACGTAGAAGGCTTGCAACACTGACACGAAAAACGAAACACAATAAAATCATGCGCAGAGTACAGTGCAACTTAGAAACACGATTTTTTAACTGTGGACTAAACACTCATTAAAATATTTTTGTCATCCATTTTGTTTTCGCATCATTGTTGTTGCGTTCTCGATTATTTTCCACTTCAAATTACTTTACCAATTATTTTCATAACTCAATATTTATTTGAATCTTTAAATTAAACACGGAATAATTTAATTTTCCATTCATTACTAAGTTTGATTCACGTAGTGCCTTACATTGAGTTGTACTGGAAGTGGCATAAGTACAATCAGAAATATGGCTGAGAAGAAAAGATGTAATTAATATATAGTAGAATAAGCTATTTCTTTTTTAATAGAAAAGGATAGAATATTAATGTTATGTCTTTCTCCTTAGGAATATGCCATTTCGATATACCGTTTCCAGTACATTCTCTCCGAACGATTTATTTTGTGGACGTAGTTTGTAGCGTGTGTTGTCTCACTTCATCCAATCCATACAAGTCACTCACCATATTTCAGATGAGAGCGTTAAGCGCCCTAGCTCTGAGTTTAAGGCTGGCTCCGTGGCCGAAGAGGTTCCATCCGTGAAGCCGCCAGGTACGACGAACATCGCCACCGCCTAGACCATCGGCCATACACGTTTTAATGAGTGTGACAGACGGCAGTGCGACAGTGAACTCTACGCCGACGACTTAAAGTCGCAATTTAGAATTCACTGTCGCGAGCACGACACACGATCGACACCAGATTATATAATGTGTTTTATATTATTATTATATCTATTGAATAGTTCATGATTAAATTGTGTTAATCCAATAATTGAGATGCTTTTTTATTTTGACCGTACTCCGCTGAGACGTCGACGTCACGTATGTATTCACTTGTCTGTGTGTGTGTCTCTTTCGATGTTTGCGCGCACTGTCACTGTATGGCACTTGATTACAATCTGTTTATTATCCATGTCATAAACGTTCACTCGTGCATGATGCCTGTCCTATCGAACTCTCGGCGAAGAGTTGCCACCGATTGGTGACGTGGCTGCTCTTCGGAATCATTTCCGTGCTGTTACTATAGGCCGCCTTAATCGCTAATCCCCTAGGACTAGACCTAATAACCCTCAGGTATCATAACATATTGATTCACTAACATATATAGTCGCATGAATATCGAGAATTAGAAAAGATATAATTATAAATATTAATGACTTCTATAATTAATTAGCTTAGACAAGGATGTTTTATCTATAAGCATGTAAAGGCAAAATTATAAAGTTTTTAATAGTTTAGTGTTTTAATAATGCAAAAATAATAAAATGTTTCTTTCTGTCACAAAGTAGTCATACAATTTTATTAACGAACAAAATGACTAGATATCCTTTTATGTCCACTTAGAAATTAGCTTGCATACCCAATAAAGGTGACACATAAAGTTAATTCAATTTGTATAGTTTTAGAAAATTGAATATTTAAATAAATTTCGAAAATGAAAATATGAAATTTATGAGTATCAAAATATCGGAAGTAAGTACTGATTTTTACAGAGCAAAAAGTTTTATTACAAAATTCGAAAGAACAAAAGCAAGGGAGAAATCGCATATATTCGTTACTAACGAGCCACGCTATATTAATATTTGTCAATCTTTAAAAAATCGCACTACTGTGTTTACGCTGGTAACACCGAGACAGATAAGGGTACATCTCTTTTGTCTATTAAATTCATTCGTCAGGTAACATTGCGACACTGGTATTGCCATCGCTATTCCTTTTGTTTATCAAAATAAGTTTTATTGATAATGAATTCGTTGAAAATATTACACAAATTATACTAATAACACCAATTTGTAGTTAAATCACTTACTAATTATTCATCTGTGACATTAAATTCAAAAATAAAGAGTTTAATTGAGATTAATATTAAACGTATAGAACTAACCAATTTAAATTCTCTCGGAAATTTCAACTTCAGTGAATCATAGTCCTTCGTTAAGATATACTTAAAATATAGTTTTGATTATCTACTAATCTTAGACGATGCAGTCTGCGTTTGTTTCTGATGTAACGAATATATACGACTCTTGTTTCGTTTTGTTAAAAAGTTTAATGTTGCATAATCTGTGTGCTTATTGGATGTGTTTATGGCGGTGTTAATTTAAAAAAAAAGCAGGTATCTAAATTGTATACTACGTTTGGTATGTTTAGCGTTTGTTATCCAGCATAGAAATGATATATTATCTGTTGTTATATCTTTCAAAATCATATGAATCTGCAAACTTCGAAATAAAATTATGTACCACTGTTACAGAGATCGCTCCAATACACCACCAGCAAATGTCTCCGATACGATCTTTGAAAAAGAGCGAATCGCCGACAAGTCTGAGCAAGAGGACTGACAAAACTCCTACAACTCCCATCAGCCTCACTCCGATTGATGAGACCAAGGCTTTAGACATGAACAAAGTAAACGGTATTAACGGCATCGATAGTAACCAATTAACTCCCGAGACCCCGGTAAAGGAAACTATAAAGGAAAAAGAGGTCATCAAGAAATCGACTGAGGCGACTCAGAAAGCTCCCGGCGTGGTCGACACCACGGTTGTCAATGAAACTCCAAACACCGGGGGATTGACAGCGGCAGAGGTTCTCGACAGAGCTCGCAATAGATTCGATAAGTTTTGGGGCAAGAAAGAGGAAGACACCGTTTAGTCTTATCCCATTAATAACTATCGATGGGTTGTGACAGTTGAAAAATTTTAGCTTGCAACACTAAAAAATCAGAATAAAATTTCAAAAATTACAAAAAAAAAACAAAACAAAATGACCACAATTAAAACGCGTTCCGATTCACTTAATTTGTAATACTTCTCCATTCTGTTTTCAAAATGTCACAATTTTTAATTAGGGATGAAATGTAACGCGGTATTTAAACGAAAGCTTGCTTCGTGACGTTACGATTATTCGTGATATACGTATTTATTTAATATTGCCCAAAATACATCAGTCTATTGAACAGGAGTGTGGTGGCTTAATAAAGTAGATACATTGACATTGATATGTAAAGAAATAGATTGGATATGTGATTTTTGGTTAGGATTTAATTTATTCGCTTTAAGATAATCTGTATCCAATAAGATAAGATCTTACAACATTTATATTAAATTTAAGAAAACATTATTTATGTATTTACTTTCTTTTTTATTTTAAATTAAAATATAAATCTTTCTATTTATTCATATTATTTTGATATGTAATTATAGCTACATTCTCTGTTTATCTATTTGCTATATTTTGTCATATATTATAAAATTGAATTAAATAATATATTCGCATTGTATTAACGAAAAAAATTAAGCTATTTTTAAATTATAATATAATTTGCATTTTACTTTATAATTATAAAATATAAATGTATCACCAAAGCTTTTAAATGTAACGGACTATAAGTAATTTATATGAACTATCCTTTGAATACGCATGACGGTTTGATAACATAGATTTTGGATACAAATAAAATCAACAAGGCATTGTATACTTAGATGACACAACTGAGCCGTCCAAAATAGTATTTTTTGCAAACCGGTATATCTTTAATAATTGTGCTCCTTCCTTTTTCCGTAAAATTACGATTTTAAAAGTAGAGCTTCAATATTTTTTTATCTGTAGGTCGTAAAACAAATGACAGAATTCATAATCTGTGCAATGTGTTAGCGCGAAATTTACACGAGTTAGATTTATTATACTCTACATTTATAACTAAAATTAACTTGATATAAATAACTACAATGGAAGCATTGCGATACTTTTGTCGCTTTTGTTTATCGGAGAGTGATTTTAACGTGTCGCTGTTCGGTAATTTCTGTCGAAAAAACAATATAATTGAGAAAATATTCTCATGCTTAAATTTAACAGTAAAAGAATCAGATTTTCCTAATACTATTTGTTATAAGTGCGTCGTTAAAATTGAAGGATATTACGATTTTATTACATCTGTAAAGAAATGCCAAGCGATCATCGAAAGTAACGGAAATACAGGCAATGCGCAATTGAACAATATAGACTTTCCGTTTATCGACGTATCTAAAATCGAAGAGATGGCAACAAAAACTTCGAGTCCACTTTTCTCGTGTATTTCATCTGATGTTTTATTAAATGAACCGATAACATTGAAAACTCTGCGCGTGATATGTCGCGAAGCTCTTAATGATAATGTTAAACATGATAATAAGAGACAATGTAAAAGAAAGGGACGTCATTCTAGAGATATGTTCGATTCGCTATCCCAAGACGCCGACGAAGAAATTCTGACGTTAAATTAAAAATGTCACCCATTTTTATTTTTTAGCTTACGATCTTAAGGGATCATAATTTATTACGTTTTATTATGTAAGTGTTATGTTTTACCACAACAATTTATTGAACGTTGTTCCTAAAGAAAATAATTATTTAATGTAACATGATTAATTGTACGAGATTCCGTAGTGACAGGGTAAGGTTTGCGGTTGATTTGTTAGTCTCTTATGTTGTATTTGTTAAATACAGTGTAAACTCTGTGAAGGTAATTACTATCTAAAGAAAAATAATCTAAACAGAGAAATAAACACTAAATAGCAAAACCGTGCTTTTGTAATTGATGAAAAAATGAGAAAGTACAAAGAAATGAAGAAACTATTACTAAATTGTTCTTGAACAATCAAGTCTCCAAGGCGCAAAATTATTACTACTTTTTTCTTAAACAACGATAATGCTAAAATACCTACTTATTTGTGTTTTGTTTTTTTTTTTAATTCTCAGTGTAACGAAAACTATACCAAAGTAAAATTCTTCCAGCTTCTTCAATTTCGCTAAAAGAGTTTACGCTGTATTTTCAATAAACAATTGGCCGAATCATTTTTAATCTTTGACACATGTAAGTTGCTAACGTTAGTTTTAAGTAATGGTCTTTTCTAAGACTCTCACCTAATTTGTGAACTAGAACCGAAATATTCCTAAAGTATTTTTTTTATTTTTTATATGGCATTAGATGGAATTGTAATTTCTTCGTAATTACCATATTTTGTAGCGATGACTGTGTTAAATGAGTTTTTTGTTTTAAATATTTATTTGAAACCTTTTTTCTCATTAATTACACCATACTTTGTAGAAAAGACAAAATTATAAGATTCCTTCTCTTGCGAGTCGATTTGAATAAATCTGGTAAAATTTATAGTAGGAACAGACATTTAAAAAAAGTTTCAAATAAATCTACGTTTTTGTTTGTACTATGTTTAATACAATCGTCCATTTAAAGTTTCCATTTTCCTATAATATTGTTTTTCCGCGCACAAAGGTTTCTCTCTCGACTCATGGCCCGGACGTTTAGCCTGTTTCCTAAAATTGATTGTGACGTCATTAGCTTTGCTACGGATTCGTTAGTGTGTGTTGATTTTCAGTTGTTACATCAAAATGGACACATAAATAAAATTTTGAAAAAAAAAAAGATTTTTTTATTTTAAACCTACAAACGTCTCTCAATCTTTATGTCAACGAATGATAGAACTTCGTCAAGTATTATTGTCATAAGTATCATTTCCAATCTGACGAACTTAAGCTATAATCATCTTCCAATATAACTTAAATTTTAGCGCAAAATATCAGTTCAAAATTTGACTATATGCATTCGACAGTTAACTATCGAGCAATGACAGGTCAAATTGTGAATGATTCATGCAATACATAATTTTCTGTCAGCTTCTGGCAATTTTAGTACGATTATAAACTAACAGAGTCTACAATCAGTCGGCGACATGTATTTATATATCGGATGTAGGTAGAAAGGATTACAACTACAACCAGATCTGTAGGTATTTGAAGTAAGAGAAAAAATCAAACTAACTAAAACTATTACCATGAACCTTATGTGAACAAATTTAAAATGTTCCCTAATAGTATAAGGGTATTGAGTATTTTACTAGAATAAATTATTGAGTCAGATTGTTCCTAATTTTTAATTAGTTAACTGTTAAGAACATCGAAAAACAAAAGAACAATTAAAAGTAAATTTAAAAATGGTAGAGCCCGCAACAACTGTTGCTCGAATGGGCCAATCGACCGTTGACATACCACGACCTCGCAGAAGACAAGCGTGAAGTAGAAATAATCTGGTTTCGTCTGATGAGTGAGGTGCCAGATGTCTTATTCTAGTCCTCTTTCCTTTCCAGAAAAGAAATAACGAACTGTGGGTTCGGTGAGATCAAGGCCTCACAGAATTATGTCTCATTTGCATATTAATACTTGATGAGATTTTTTTAAGAATATTAGGCGAATGGTTATGTGACATTTAATTTTAATGCACACCCAGGCGAGTCTTTTTACAATGAGCTAACAAGTTTTTGTGGTGAACAAAACTGGGAGTGCATCGATTTAAAAATACTAGGCTTAAGTTCTAATACATATACTTATGTCAGTGATATAAATGGTAGCCGGCGTTGGCTCGATCACTGTTTGGTCACCGAGGCCGCGAGTGTTTCTGTAACTCAAGTAAAGATACATTATGACGTTTACTGGTCGGATGATTTCCCACTGGAAATTCAGTGTGATGTGAGAACTCTTCAAGAGACAGCGGAGCCACCGCGAGCCTCTATAAGCAGAATTTTATGGGGGGAGCGTGAATTTATGGGGGGAGCGTGATGTTAAGCAAATTAAAAAATACACTAAGTTTTGTAATGAGAAGTTGAAGTTAATTGACTTTCCTCGCGATCTACATTGCACTTAATTTGCACAAACGATTTAGAGCATACAAACGTTATTGATAGCTTGTATTTAAAAATAATTTTTACGTTGCAAGAGGCCGCAAAGATTAGCTCGCCTAGTCAAGGTGGGCATAGCAGGAGCAAGGGTCGGCCCATTGCTGGGTGGAACCAGTATGTTCGCGATGCTCACCGGGACGCCAGGCAAAATTTTTTAAACTGGGTATGGCATGGAAAACCTCAGCAGGGTCATATTTATAATGAAATGATTTTATCTAGAAAGATATTTAAAGAAAAATTGAAGTATTGTCCAAAAAATCAAGAGTTAATCAAAATGAATATTTTAGCATCTCGTCATAAAAATAAAGATTTTCGAAGAATTTTGGAAACACACTAAAAATTGAGCCCTAAGCCATGCGTACCGGCGAACATCGGGGGCATACACGATCCCAAGGAAATAGCCAATCTGTTTAGGTTACATTTTCAGGTGCAATCACCCTTAAAAACTCAGGTTGAAGATGTTGAGGTCGTCGCGTCCAATGTTCCAAAACGTATTACCGCTAAGGAGGTGTAGCTATTAGTTAGAGGAATGAGGCATGGCAAGTCACCGGGACATGACGGCCTCAGCATCGAGCATTTCTTGTATGCTGGGCCGCACCTGCCGAGATTTTTAGGTTTGCTATTCACTATTTGTATTAGGCATTCGTACTTACCGGCAGATCTTATGAAATCGGTCGTAGATCCCATCGTTAAAAATAAGACGGGTGACATTGGGGATAAAAACCGATAGGCCGATCACATTGGCTACTACTACAGCCAAATTACTTGACGGTTTGATTGAGGGTCAACTTAAGTGTTACTTAGTTCTGCACGATGCTCAGTTTGGATTCAGGCCGCGTTTATCAACAGAATGTGCCATTCTGTCCCTCAAGCACACTGTCAAGTATTACACGGATAGGAACAGCAACAGCAGTGTATGCGGCATTCTTGGACCTCTCTAAGGCATTTGATCTGGTTAGGTACGATATTCTGTGGTGTAAATTAGTCGATTCAGGTGTGCCAGGCGAATATATTAATATTCTAAAGTCTAGGTATGGCCACCTGACTAATCAGGTCAAGTGGTTGGATCAGTTTTCTCAGGCGTACGGGTTGGAATGCGGGGTGAGGCAGGGCTGTCTGACTTCGCCTTCGCTTTTCAATCTTTATGTAAACCAACTAATCGTTGAACTCAGCAGTGCCGGTGCTGGCTGCTTCATTCATGGTCACTGTGTAAACAACATCAGTGCTGCTAAGTCCATCTGTTGCTGCTTTGAGAGGGCTGATTGCGATATGTGAGAAGTACGCGAGGTTCCACGGCTTCTCGTACAATGTAAAAAAAAGTGAGCTCATGTTGTTCCGAGCCAGAAATCGCAAGGCCTGTGTTATACCGCCTGTTAAATTAAATGGTGTTGCAGTTCAAAAAGTGTCGTCCTTCAAATACCTTGGGCACGTGGTGACTGAGGACTTAAAGGACGACAAAGATATTGAAAGGGAACGGAGGGCGATGGCAGTTCGCTATAATATGTTGTCCCGCAGATTTGCGCGATGTACCACAATAGTGAAAATCACTCTCTTTAAGGCGTACAGTGATTGCACGTGTACAGTGTCTGGCAGACACTGTACACGTGCAATCTGTGGGTCAGCTACACGCAGCGGACTTTCAACGCTCTCCGCGTACAATATAATAATGGTCTTAGAATGTTGTTAGGGCTCCCACGTTACTGCAGCGCGTCGGAGATGTTTGCGTTTGTACATACTGATGGGTTTCACACTGTATTGCGCAAACGGACCGCATCACTACTGCACAGAGTACGGGAGAGCACCAACAACATTCTAAAAATAATAAGAGATAAGCCTGACTGCCCTATTCTGCATCACTGGCTGCGTGCGCATATTCATATAGACGGCATGAGTTCAAGCAAATATTTAAATTAATTGTAGAATTAAATTTTATATTATTTTATTCAATTTTAACTATTGTATATATGGACATAGTCTGAAATAAACAATTTTTTTTTTAATTTATTTAACATAATTAAAGTTGTACAGTTGTTTTCTATACATTATGGCGTACATAAAAGATATATAGGGCCTATAGACCTATATTCACTAGCTCATGACTAGCGATCTGCACCTGGCTTCGCATGAGTAATTTCTAAAACATTGAACCGTACGTTAGACTTAGATAATAAAATTAGAAAAATCTTTTTTTAGTGCTCTCCTACGTTGTAACAGAAATCTTTGTGCAAAAGTATCTAGGCCCATTAGTTTGGGCTCTGCATTTATATAGTAGTCAGTCAGTTTATTTGCCCAACCTTCTTGTCTCCTGCTGACTTGACGTTGAGTTTCCGAAGACCTGTATGGATAAAAAAAGAAAAACAAAAAACAGTTAATTCATGACTTTATTTCATAACCGTATCAATTCGTACACATTATTCATTACATCTAGAGACGATACTCCCTCGTTCGACACATAAATTCTTAAATCACATTCAAATTAACTCTAAATATAATCATTAAAAGTTACAACATTTATGGCTGGCAAAGTGAGAAACATAGACAATACAAATAATACTACACGTAAAGCTTATGGAGATGCGACGAAACGAATCTAGAACAACGCTTATTTTTCCTAACCTAAGTAGTTTACAATTTAATCTTTGAGCATACTGGGATCTATCCTGCTCTATGATTTCATAGATTAAATAGACTAACAGATTGGCGGTTAAGTATTTCGTGATAAACGTAACATAGGAGACACATTGTGTATTAGGAGGCATAAAAAATCGATCTAAACATTTCCCCTCATAGTAGTCACTGACAGACCAAGAGAGACGACCAAGAAGGTCAATGATTTCTGCAAAACAAATTATCTACAAAAATATCTATCTATCGAAAAATATCTACTAGTATGCAATCTAAGGATAAGCTGAGAATAACAAACCCTACAAATATACTCCGAAGCTGTGGTCCCGAAAACAATCGTATTATGCACAGACCTAAAAAAAATTCAATGTCTCTGTTGGTCTCATATTTCGGCTCTTACGTGAAAAGTAAATTACAAATATAGCAAATATATCTCAATTAAAATTAATTAATAAATATACAATGGGTAAATAAAAAAAATTATCATTACCCTGTGTTACCATGCATAAAAAATCAGATACCACATTTTCAGGCAATTTACAATCATTCAACCTTTGAGTATTACATATTCACAACTTTAAACATAGAAAAGATAAAACAACATGTTAGAAAAGCACAAAAAATAGTTAAATACAATAAAAATACAGATAATACATAATATACCAATATTAATATGTATACAAATTTAAATTCAATGAATACGAAATTTTAATACAAAAATAACTGTTGAAACTCGATAAAATGTACAATTTAAAAATATTCGTCAACTGCCATAAACCTCTTGTCGATTCTTGCACGCGAGCAAGGATAGACAAGGCGTTTACGTAACCACAGACAATAACATTTTACTCTGAGTAAAATTCGGCCATAAACAACATAAGTGTCAAAAAAGAGGACTTAGGACTTGAAAGCTTGGATTGATTATTAAAAAAAGTTAAAAAAATGATAACGTAAATTAAAAATGTATAATACTCGTGCAACGATATCAAAATTAACAGCTGTTTATAAAACAAATTGATAATCTCTCTTCAACTATACATTATTCCATTGCAAGATATGATTGTTGTAAACAAACAAACGTCATTCATACATGGCAGCCATTTTTAGAGATATTAGAGATAAAGCGAAATTGAATTGTATAATATGGATAGCTAATGTTATAAGACATGAGAAAAAGTTGTTTTTCGAAAACATTTTCGAATTCACGAAATTTTAACGTAAAAACCTTTGTTTACAAAAATACACATCTTGCTGCGAAAAGGCATACAATTAAATTTTTATTTAAAGAGCACTGACATCTCTGTAAAATTTAATTTCAGTTTTATCGTATTCAAATAAATCAACTAGTATAGTTCAAAATTTTCATTAAAAAAATATTAAATGAAAAAGTGGGGTAGGTAGAACCTTCTGGAATTGTTAGTACTCATAGTACAAATATTAAACAACATTAATATTTTTTATACTGAAAAAGACAAATTATAAAAACAAACTAAAACCTTATTAAGCCACGAACTCCCGTAAACTTTACTCTAAAGTTGTTGCGTTAATATTTTTTACATCCTTATCTTTGTGTAACTGAAGTTAGCTACGAAAACATCGCATTTTATAGTGTACGAGCGAGATAGACATATACTAGAACTATGGGTGTGAAAAGGACGTCTCACAGTTCTGACAGTTCAACAACTTATATCTAACTTCAGATATACAAAGTAATGGGAAGATATTTAAAACAAAAAAGTACATGAGAGTTCGTGATTCATAAGAACTTGTGTTCAACAATATTTGATTTTAAAAATAGGATAATTCTTTTGTAAAATTACACTTATTTCCATCTAAAAGACTTGAAGAGTTCCAAATAAAAAGCATAGAAAGGCAATGTTTTATGGCACAGTTATTGATTATTCTTAAGACGGTTGATTGAATATTAAAGTTATATTAATTAATAAAAAAATATATATCAAGCAAATAGCAACAATAAAAGACGTGTTACAGATAAAGAAAACTGAAAGAAAACCTAATTTAATAAAGAAATCTAATAGTTATTAAAAATTATTATCACATAACGTTTCTAAATCTATACAAGCCAACAAAAGAAGTCATTTTGCGAACATTTTTAATGCACAAACAAGCGTGTACGCAATTCCTTGACATATTTTTATTAAATTAAATGGAATAAACGAATAATTAAAAAAGTGTGCTTCGTCACGCATCTGTATCTACTTTTGTCTTTAACTCCGCGACCTACAGATCTGTATTCTTGTCAGAAAAAGGTATGATTTGTTTAAATACTAACATATACCAGCATTTCTAAATATAATTAAAACATGCAATAATTATTTTTTAGTCGTAGCATTGCATCAAATACTAAGCTTCCATAAAATTCAAGGTTCAGATTAACTAATTAATTTAAATGCAAACATTTACCATCGACAAGTAATTCGTAACGATCTTTCTAGATCAATCTCTACAGATTAAATTACAATAGCCAATAAATCATGATCAGACACATAAATGTCTTAAATCGACCAATAGCGAATCGATGCGTCACAATAGCGTATAAAACAGCCAATCAGAACGCAGGTATCCGTCACACTTCAAACAATTCACAGTTTTCGTTTTTACAGCGGGCGACGGAGTTATACTGTCTGTTAGTCTCGTTACGATTGTTTTATGACGTCAACATTGTTGTACACCGTACAATCAAGCCGCTGCGACGCTGAGGCCCTGTGTTACGTTGATAAAACGTTAAAATTTAGATTTTAAAACATTTTTATCGAATACTTAACAACCAATAGCATTCTTGCATCTCCATTTTTTCGTACCGTATGACGTTATTATAACCTCAAAATTAAACCAAAGGAGATCAGCCGAAATAGTTTCAAATAGTTCTGCTCCACAGTAAAGCTACGTACAGTCTAAACAAAGCCTACAATTATATTGCATCCATTTTACAACACCGGAGGCATTTAATAGAAAAACTTGCTTAATACGAACCTCACGTGCCTTAAGAAAATGGTATAGACACACATATAGCATATTAAAAATAAAATCTGTACATCTGTCCGTGTGTACAGACGAAATATTAGACTAACCTTAGCTGGATTATAATGAAATTGTGTTGAAGTTTAAATCTATAACAAGATACACATTCAATGTATAAAAATTTAAAATCACGACTAAAATTTTATGTGTATCGTCACATGGCGACAAATTCATTTCATTTATAACACATAATTGAGTTGACATCTATCAATAAAATCAAGAAGTAAATCCCAAGAGTTGGTTAAAAAGGTATCAATTTGATTTGATCAAATAGTTAGCATGTTTGATATTTCGTCTTTTGTTTTAATTTTTATTTTACATCTAGTGACTGAATATTTGTCAACATGACTGAATGAATGATTTAGTGAATGAATGAACATATTCTAAGAATTACGCACTAATTGGTGTCTTCAATTGTCATTCAAGGTATATAAATGCGTCCGAATGAGCGGCGGAGCATTCGCGGCGCATTCGCCAGATCTGGACGCACCCCAACACGATGGGTATTTACACTTACATATATCACATATATGTGAATGAAAGTTATAATGAATTATGTTGAAATGTAAGAAATAAGTAATACTTGACGCATTAATAAGAAGGAGGGAGACAACTAAAAGATTTGTTTTCATTTATCGTACTAAGAAACAGCGCAAGCGTACATGTGCTACGGATTTGTTCGCACTCTGATGTTATACGTAATATCTTTGGTCTATCATCTGAATTGCTAATTACGACCATATACATTCGACATAAGGTCCAATTCGTCGTAGAACAATTATCCATCGAGAATTAAGTCGAAGAGTTCGATTGTTTTATATAAAAGTCGAAAATAGTATTAAATAGTTTCATTCATTTCTTGCCGGAGGTAGAGCCACGCGAGGCCACGCCTTTTCGTTTTCATTGGTTCATTTCTCGCCGGAGGAGGAGCTAGAGGCGCGACCACGCCCCTTCTTCGTCTTCTTATCTTCCGCGATGTCTGCTTTCTCGTTGGCTCGTTCCGGGAAGTTAGCTTCAGTCGCTTTAGGAGGCAGCACGACCACAGTTAGCGGGGTTGGGGGGTTGCTTTGACCCTGCAAAAAAGTAAAATACTTTAAAGTATTATTACATTTTAAAGTATTATTACGTTCATGGTGAATAATTCTTCCAGAAGTTAAAGCCTTCGGATTGCCGCATACGAGAATTACAAACACCGCCAAAGATGAGTATGAGAAAGGTAGAGTGAGTTGGAGTCAAGTACACAGTTACTTTATGACTACTTCGGGAGTCGAATATTACGTTAAGTTAGGTAAGGTTTTTTATAAGTTTGAGTAGGGGGCGCTGCCGGCTCTTGTTATTTTGTAACGTAAGTTTCGGGTGTTACCTTTTTCTTGGCGTGCTTGTCCTGCTTCTTGGCAGGTCGGTGGTCGTCCTCATCGCGGTCGCGCGGCGTCTTGCGGCCCATGACGCCCAGCAGCTTGCTCACCATGCTGTTCCTGCCGCGTGCCTGCTCGCTGACGCACTCCAGCGACTCGGGCGACTTGAGACAGATGGGTTTATATAGTAACAATAGCGAGGGGAAAAAGCTAATTAGCAATTTACAACAAATACTTCTACTATCTAGTACATAACATAATTAGTAGGTATATATATATAGAGATTTTGAAATTTTGCACAGAGTTTTCTGTTATTACGTAAGCGAGCATTAAAAAGGGATTTTTCAAAATTCATTTTCAAAAGTTTGTATGGAGAAACTATCCGTGCGAAGCCAGAGCAGGTCCCTAGTTATATGATCATATAAAAATGTTATTGTGCATGTTTGAAATTCTAATTGAGACCAATGAACGTGTGCCAAATTTTAAAATCGGTCTCTAGATGACAATTCAACGGGTGATCAATCAATCATTATTTTTCTATTAAGTAATGAAACTTTCTTCAAATTTAAATTGGATCAACTTCAAAGTAACAAAGCATCCAATAAAAATATCAAAATCTTCAAAAGATTATTTGTAACATGTAAGTACTGTTTACCTTATTGATTTCAACTGATTCTTGTCTCTTCAATCCTTCGAGTTTCTTCGCAGATTCATTCTTCTTTGCTTCTATCTTCTCTTGTTTCTTAAGTTCAGCTTTCTCTTGTTTCTCTTTCTTCGCATCAGCTTTTTCGGATTTCTTCATGGATCCGACCCTCTCCATCGGTTTCTCCGACTTAGGTTTTTCTTCTATTTTCACTTCCGGTATTTTTTCTTCTACTTTCACTTCCGATATCTCTATTCTCTTTATAGAGTCTTGCTTCTTCAATTCTGACTTCTCTTGTTTAGTCTTACTCTTATCTTTCACTTTCAAGTCATCTTCATTCGAAATGGATTCGGGCGTCTGCCTGGTCTTGGAGTGAGGTTCTATTTGGCTAGTAGATGGCATCGTCTCAAAGGTGGTGCTAATTTTCTTGCTCAGATCGGAAGTATTCACGTTTGGTTCCGTGCTGGATCTGCTATCATCTATAACAGAAGAGATAAAATTGCAATACAGAGTAAATATAGAAACGCGGTTATCTAAACACAATTAAAGATTTATTTGTTGTTATTATAAAAGGCTTTTATTTTGATTTATAAAAAAAACAATACCAATTGGTGAGTGGACTTCTTGTAGCTGTACTGAACTGTATTTTTTTAATTCTCAAATAAATGTATGTTACCTAAAAAGACCTCTCTAGATGTATCCAAGTTGGAGGTATCCATTGACGTATCTATGAAGGACTCGTCTGAGAGGGATAACGAAGCGAATGAGGCGTTCGCGTCCGCCACGCCTCTATCCACGCTCTTCGGGGATGACGTGAAGATGCTGGGCGTGCTCTGCTTAGCTGGAGTCCTGGGAACACATACAACAATGAAATCATGCACACCGATAAAGGTAATCAGGTTACCTTTTCCTTGATTCAATTCACTTTCACTCACTTTACGGTGCAAAATTTAGATGTAGCATTTTTATTTGTTATGAGTTGACATAAGCAGAATCTGTCTGTCTGTCTGTCTGTGAACATGCATCTACAGTTCCTCTGATGTTGTGGATGTTCATGGGCGGCGGTGATGATTTTTGCTTAAGGTGACCAATTGCTCTTTTGCCCCCTTATTATAAAAAAGAAGGGACTATAAGAGCCTGTTACATCATGTTTAAATAAATAAATAGAAAAACGTATCACTGGAATATCTAGCCGCCTTTATATAATTTTTCATTTTAACTCACCGAGTCGGCAGTTTCGAGTGTCCAGCATGGTGGGTAGGCGAGTCCTTCTCCTCCGCGATCCTCGG
>JWHW01008770.1:45507-60081 GCA_000931545.1 Papilio glaucus
AAAAGTACAGATAGCAACAAAAAAATTGCATTAGTAGTGTAGTGAAATAAAAATTTGCGTAATTATGAGTAAACTACATAATAATTTACTCGTAATTATGCAATTTTTTTAATGAAAAAAACTTTTTTTCTTATAGTATTGTGCGTACTGTGATGCATCTACCGCCAAATTACTTTTATTTTTTAAAAATCTTAACGTTCCTAAACCTCTGCAATGACTATACGGAATAAAACAGATAATAAATGGTGAAATTATTACAGAGGAAAATAAGTAGAAAATAAAAAATTAACATAATTAGGACGATAAATTACATCCGTAGCACCTACATCATTTTCTGCAAAATGATAGGGCTGTAAGATTGAGATCAATGGTCAGGCGTTTTGACAATGAATACCGTTAACGAGATTAGTAGAATACGGTTAAAAGTTTAGTTTCGCTATAAACAAAAGACACAACGCAAATACAATAAATATTTTCCTTTAAAATATTAACCAGTGGAATACTTAAATGACCAAACTATTTTTATAAGAGAAAGCAACAGTGAGGCAGAAGACGGCGAAGAAGAGACTACTTGAGAAGATCTCAAGCAGTGGGATGAGCGGAATCAGCAAGGTCGTATAAAAATATTTTTTTTTATTTATATCTGTTTCACTGACTCTACCTATTTTCCTCGATTTGACGACTATGACGTCACAATATGGCGCGCTCCATGCACATTTCATATGAAACGCATTATAAATAACGGCTCAACTGACGAGTGCGGTGTACCTTAACTTGATGCGTGCCGCCGGTGCCGAGGCGATCCCGAGGGTTCCTGGCGAGCAGCTCCGTGATGATGGTCCGGGCCTCAATCGCAATAGGGAAATCCTCCTCCGAAGGCCACTCTATATCGTCTGTAAGATATATGATTTTAGGTCATACATTTCTCAATTCTCTTTTTAATACTATGGTTACGGAGCTAGTGTTTAACCAACCAATCCTAATACTGAAGTATTTAAATATGATTAAATTATAATTTTATAACATCTGAGACGTGTATATAGTTGTACAATGTACTCCCAGCACGTAACAATGTCAATACAAAAGAAAACATTATCCCTCTTCATTTACTTTTTATAGACATCTGTAGATCTTAGGAGGTCGTAGACAGAGTGAAATAAGAAAGGAAATTGATAGAAACCATAGAGAATGATGGGAAACCTCACACGAAGATATTATAAGCACAACTATGAAATTGAAGAGGAAGAGAGGAAGGCCGAGAAGATCCCTTATGCAACAAAAATCCCGCTCCCGTCTAATCCTCTTCCTGTTCTCATCCTATCCTTATGAGGAAAGGGTGGGAAGGGAAGGATTACTGAAATTAGGCCTCCTGCACCTCAAAACCGTGTCGACCCAACATAAATTGAAAAAAGGGCAAGACATCTAGTTAGAGGTGGCAGAGTGCGGAAGAAAACTTGAGGAGTCGCAAATGAATCACTTCTCGACGGTTACTCATCTTATTTCTTCCGCTGAACATTCCTAGCTTAAGGTCCCTAATATAATAATATAACTCAGCGATAAGATAACTCGGCTTCCGATTCACGAGCGCCTAGAAAAGTTCGCATCACGGCACAATTGATCGACTACTATCGGATAACGGAAGATTTCTTCTCGAGAAGTATTACTAACCGTTAACAGTATGCGCGAACAGTTCTTCAGGTGTGTCTCCGAAGAAAGGTACGCAGCCCACGAGGAACTCGTACAGGATGATGCCCATCGACCACCAGTCCACCGGCTTGCCGTAGCCCTGGGAATTTACTTTACATTTTACTATTCGTAAAAAAAACACACATTTCCATTCTTTTCTAATTGTATGAATCCTTGTCACGTCTATCCCTTCCTCTGTCTATTATAGGTAGGGAAGGCATCTGCAACTCATTAGCTTGTTGCGTATGCTTATGGGTAGCGGTTACTTAACAAGTGACCCATTGCTCCATATATTCCGGAGCCCCTAATTCCGGATAAACTAGTTTTACAATGATGAAAGAATTATTAACTTTTTTTCTTTCTCCTTCATAATATTAGCTCTATTGTCCATTCTTATTACCACATGTATGAAATACAAATAAAAATCAATGTTTGTATGTTTGTCCTCTATGCGTTCCTAAACCACAGATATTTATTAAAGGACGCAAATGTTTGTGGCCCGAAAAATCAATATAATTTTTATTTTATTTTAGTGAAACTATTTCCAAAATGTTATGATTATAAAAGACGACAATAAAAATTATTACTATACGTGTCATTGCAACGCATGATGGGTGCAGGCAGTACTAAATAAAAACAGTACTTGAGGTCACAAACCTGTCGCAGTATGACTTCAGGTGCGATGTACTCGGGCGTGCCGCACACCTGCTTGTCGGAGAACTGGCGCGCCTCGCGGTCCGCGTACTCCTCGTACAGGTTTGTTGCCACTGGACAACACATGAAAAATATATATTTAAATTATTATTGAAATTTCAACTCTATTTCTGTTGCGATAAAGCTCAAAATACACAAAGAACAGCTTAAAAACTTTTGTAATTATCAATTTGAAGCTTTACTTACATGACATAAGGCCCATTTTGCTGAGCCCGAAGTCCGTCAACTTTATATGTCCCGTCGCAGTGATGAGAAGACTGCAACAATACATCAATGTGTAGATGAATTTAGCGCAACAAACGTTAATGGAATTTTAGAAATTGTGGACATATCGGATGTACGTCACACGTGTCGTGTCGTGACGTCACACTAACTTGTCGGGTTTGAGGTCTCTGTGCACGATGCCGTAGGAGTGCAGGTACTCGACAGCGAGCACGGCCTCGGCGAAGTAGTGCCGCGCCATGTCCGGCGGCAGCGGGCCGGCGCGCAGGAGCGTCGCGCAGTCCCCGCCCTCCACGAACTCTAGTATCAGGCACAGATGGCGCTTCGTCTCGAACGAACAGTACATTGTTACCTAGACACACGACAAGTCATCATTTCCTATAATTAGTACGTACAAAACGTCAGTATGTCTTAAAAAAGGATGTCGTGACTGGAGGAATGTATGCTTCGGAGGTTCGGGAATATTGAAAGGAGGAATTAAGAGTTGGAAAGTGAGTGGCAGGAGACATCCCAGACGACCTTGTTCCAGGAGAACTAATATCGATCAGATTAGTGACGTACTGAAGTAAAGTGATAAAAGCAGTACCAGTAACCTACGAGTTTGTATGCGATTAAGCGAGAGAGGTGTGCCAGGATTGCGACATATGGAAATCCGTAATCTCTACCTACCCCTCTGGGTTACAGGCGTGTGTATTTTATCGTATTTTCATTTATAAATTCGTATAGGTTTAAGCATTAGATATTGCAAGGGTCGTCTTTTAAGGTTTTTTTTATAATAATTAAACTACCGCTTGACCACAATCCCATCTGATGTTAAGGTGTGATGTGGTCGAGAGATAATACGCACTAGTTGAGTATTCCTTTTCATTTCAGGCTGTGGCTAAATTTTGGTTTTATTTATTAAATGGTAGAAATATGCACGTGTGTGTGCGCGTACATTGCGTACTTATTCTTATTGAAATAAATATAAATAAAATAAGATATAAAAATTACCACAAAAGGATTGTCAGCAAAACTAAGGATGTCTCTTTCCGCGAAGGCCTGCTCCACTTGATTCCTCAGTATGAGATTGTTTTTACTGATCTTCTTCATGGCGTACCTAAACATAAAAAATAAAAGTTAAATAATTAAATACTTACTTAACAATTAGTGTGGGTAACTGATTGAATTGGCATTTATACCTTGTTTCAATGCAAGATATGATTGTTGTAAACAAACGTCATTTACCATACATGGCGGCCATTACACTTTTTATACTTTCATCGGAAATGTTGTAATTTTGTGGAAATCGTGTAATATGGATACCTTATGTTGTAAAGTAATGTGAGAAAAAGTTGTTTATCGAAAATATTTTGAAATTTACGAATTTATCCTAAAATCCAAACACAAGGTACACATACATGTCAAATTGAATGAACAATGAAGCGTTAGAATTTTGAACAAATTTGATTAAAAAAAAACTGAATTAGACGTTAAAAAGTCTGATTTTGATTTCCACTCACCTCTGCCTGGTGAGCTTGTGTTTGACGAGGTAGACGGCACCGTACGCGCCGTTTGAGATGAGCTTGATGACATGATAGTCGTTCTCGGAGGGCGGGCCGCCGCCAGGGGGCGCACCCGGCGGCGACTGACGGCCGCGGCCCCTGAGACAATACCTCTACATGTATTAAGTCACGGCGAAAACCAAATAACCTACCACGAAAACAAAATTGCAATAAAAGCAACCCGGCCACTCTCTTACTTCCCCGTGGGCTACTTTCATTTTTCAACGTTCGACAAAGGTATCTACGTTCTTGAGTCCCGTAAAATGAACTAAATAAGCTACTACGCGGGCACAATAACACGAGACTCGCGTGAAATATGATACACCCATTTAAACCCTCACTTTCCAGCGTGCCCACTTCTTTCTAGAGCGTTCTACAAATCTTAACTGTGTTATTCAGCCTCTTTAGATTATTTTTACGACATACATTATTACAAGCACGCCGAACAAGATATTATGGACGAGTATGTGATCAATATACTGACTTGGAAGGCGATGCGTTCTGCTGCGGTGGGGGCGGCGGCGGGGGCGGCGCGTGCAGCTCAGCGAGCGGGTCGCGCGAGAGGCCCAGCTTGTGGATTATGTACTGCGGGATGTCCGTCGTTATTCCCTGACGACACAACACTGTATAAAGAATCCATCACACTGTAGACATCATCATTTCCTGCCCTTATCCCACGCTATGTGGGGTCGGCAGTGTATGATAGTGTCCCATACTGTATATGTTGTGGAACATAATTAATTTTGACTATTCAAATTACATTTTTAAAAAGATATCAGTGTAAAATAATTGGTGTTTTAATTTAATGATGTAGTGTAGAGTGTAACAGTGGCATATTGTGTATCGGTGTATGGCTCACTTGTGACTGTCTCGCGTGCCCCTCGGCGGCCTCGAGCAGGCGGTAGAAGCGCTCGGGGTCGAACTCGAGACACTCGAGCAGGCGCGCCGGCCGCGCCATCGCTAGAACAAGCCGCGTCACCAGTGGCGCCACCTGCGCACCCGCCTCCGCTGACTTCTCGCGAGTCTGCACATCATATTATAATCATTGACAATATATAATTCCATTAAAATAAATATACTAATGGGCTAATATACAGCACATACGAGTATAATGTGTCGTGCTGTCGTTTAACAGTGGTAGAACATCTGTTGCACGAAGGTGCCGGCTCGACCGGTCAAATACGACGACCTCACAGAAGACAGGCGTGAAGTAGAAGTATTTCTGCATTTCATCTGATGAATGCGGTGCCAGATGCCTAATTGTAGTCCTCTTCAACTGAAGTGGACGACGGGGGGAAGGGATGAATAGGTAAAGGATATCCCTTTTTCTGTTTATCCCTTCCTCTATCCATTAAAAGTAAACATCGGGTACAACAATGTCACCTATGACTGGAATACCTAAGACAGTAATATTCGAGCCGACTGACCTCAGCGAGCAACCTGTCCAGGCTGTCAGCCATGTCGTAGAAGTAGGTGCTGGTCACCTGTTTCGACTCCGACTTGTGCAGGCAGTCGCGCGCCATCTCCAACACCTAACAACATTTATTAATCTTAATACAATTGCAGGTAGTATACATGCTAAAACTGCGACAAGAACAACAGTAGATTCTACTTCTTTGTACGGCAGCTGTTGAGTGGTCGGGCTTCCATCCTCTTCATATCCTTATCTTCTCTCTCTCCCTCCCTTTATTACGCAATCGCAATCGCGTAACTTTACGGTTTACGCCAAACAAGCGCTAGTCGTGGAGTTGTGGAAAGGATCCCTCCATCTACTAACTCTTCGGTTTATTTGTAGTCACTTAACACTAGCAGAGCCGCTTGCTTATGCCTCCCTATATAATAAAAAATACACTACTAGTAATTAAATGTAATACATATATTATGTTTAATTAAATACATTTCTTCTATGTTTATATACCTACACATAGTAACACTTACTTTTATTACGAAAAGAAAGCATAAAACGAACAAATCTGCTTATATTTAAGTCTGTGACGATTCAGAATTTAACTGGTAAGTAACCTGTCTCTGTACAAATCTCTCGATGGGCGGCCGGTCCGGCTTCTTGTCCAGTTCCGTTACCTCATCGATAAGCGCTCGCAGCCTGGAAAGCACAAAAAATTATTAAAATTAACTATTGGAGCCCGGCAACACTCGATTGAATTTCACGAAAGGGGTACTCTCTTTTTTTGGAGTTCAATAAATATTCCACAAGGCACTTGTACTATCGGTATAGGTATTGAGATGCTTTTAAATGTGTTTGTACGAAAAAAGGTCGGTACGTGTTCTAACAAGAGAGTATTTAGAAACACTAATCTCTCACTACTACCTAATTGGTTATTTTTAAGAAGGGGCGGAGTTTGTCTCATTGCAAGGAATAGGCATTTTTTCTGTAAGTTGAATAACGCGAAAGATCCCGACCGTACAAGGTCCTGCCTGTTTACGATAAAACTTCAAGGTTTAAAATTTCTTAGTGAAAAATATATGAGTAATTTATGTGGGTGCGTACGTGAGTAAGTGCAAGTATTTGCGTGCGTGTATGTGTGTATTAACGTGCTTGTATGTGTGTAGGCTCACTTGTCGTCCATATGCTTCTGTGCGGCGGGGAAACGTGCGGCGAAGAGCGCGGACATGGCGGTGACGGCGTCCTCGCGCGCGCCCTCGCCGCCAGACCCGCCGCCCGGTGACCGCGACGGCGAACTGGAAGGAACATTACGAAAACTGTACCTACTCCTTTTCCGTCCGTTCCTGCTTCATTTCCTTCCCAACATTCGCATATCATCTGATTGTAGGTGTAGTGTATGGATAGAGGTGGCCACTTAACATAAGAGGTCGAGACCCTTATTTATCAAGCTTTGTACCTGAGACTGCGGCTACGCACACGCTTGGGCGCGGGGCGGGGCGAAGGCGCGCGCGGAGCGTGTCCGCTGCCGCCGCTGTCCGACAGCGACGCCCAGTTCATGCCGGAGCCCTGGGAGCTGCTGCAAATAGAAACAGACCATAACTGATTTATTCATTTATACATACATTTTTCTTATAAATAAATATTTATATGCAAAATGATTATTTTTAACGTAGTATACAATTTAAATCAAGAATAGTCCATGAGCTCACATAAGCATGTTGCTTTCACGTGTTGCTGACGCATGTTGAGAACGTTATTGACGCGAACGCGAACCTAAAAGATTTTCCCGTACCAAATATCGTCTGACGAATTTTCATAGCAACCTATATATAGTGTGTTTAAAAATGAATAAAATTTAATTAAAAAAAAATATCTCATCTGGTTATCAGATAGTCGAAGGTCGATATTCACCGTCTCTTCTACTACTTAATACAGTAATTAGAACAAACGGTTACACAGCAACGTCGAAGAAAGCAACAGACAAACGAACGAGCTAAAACATAGTAATATATTAGTTTCGAGTAACCACCAAACATACCGACATACTTATCCTATAAATAATACGGTCGAATAAATTCGTACAGTCTCTAATAAATTTCATTTAATTGCACGATTATCGTTTCCGTTAGCCATTCCACTTGACCTCCGGCGAGGCTTAACAGTCTTCCGTATTTCCGTATATCGATCAGGAAATATCTTCTTGGAAGACATCAATAACCAAATATTCATTCTTAATCCAAGAGCAGTAAGATCGAAATTCGAGAAATAACTTCGGCGCTCTAAATATATTCAATTTATTGACATTTCTAAGCGATATTAAATTGTAACATATCTTTTTTCTGATCATATTGAAAATACAGCAGATTATTTTTGCTAACTATACCACATATTTGACTTTTGTATGGGAAATGGTGGCAAACGAGCAAGCGGGTCACTTGTTAAGTGACCGCTACCCATAGGCATAGCAACACGCAAATGAGTTGCAGATACATTACCTACCTTTAATGGACAAAGGAGGAAGTAGACGCGAAAAAGGACATTGCCTTTTCCTACTCATCCTCGTATAATCCTCCTTATTACTAAAGTAAAAAGGATAGGATGGGAGGATGAGTTTAAAAGGCTGGCATATATTCGTAATCTCCCCCCCATTGTTTCCTCTTACACTTAGCTGATCAGATAACATTCGCGATCTTTAGCGTCTAGTGTAATTAAAAAAACAGCTGTGTTCGGTACTTTGTAATGGCTGACCGGCGACCCTCATTTCGGATCATTATTCGGATTATCGGATTCAGATACAAGATCAATGGACTCTATATGTTAGGTAATAAAGTGTAAAGTTACTTGAGCGAGTTCTGGTGCTGGTGGCAGTGCGGGCAGGGCGCGCGCGGTGCCTCGTACGGGCCCTGCGCCGCCAGCAGCCTCTCCTGGGACGAGCATTGCGACTGCAACATTGTAGAAACGCATACAGTGAATCTAATTGTTCTCGACTAACTTTTGTAAGGAATGTCTTCTGATTTAACGGTTACGAAAAGGGTAGGCTGAAACGAAAGAAAATGGTAAATGGTGTATCGTCACGTCCAGTTTGCAACTTATTGTGATCTTTTAGTTTGTTTTAATTAACATTTTTTATCACTTTATTTGAGACTAGCTTTGCCCCGCGGTTTCTACTTCTCTTCTCTACTTAATAGTAATCTATAATAGTAGTACTCTATTTTAAAGCATTTTTATCGAAAAAATGTTTGAGACGGTTATTTAAATTGATATAACTTTTTTATTTATAAACCTATTGAGATAAAACAAACACTAAATGTTAAGTGTACCTTACATTAGTGAAACATCCCACCCAAATCGGTTAAGCCGTTTCTGACTAGCGGGCACAAACGGACAGACACACAGATAAAAATTCTGTTTTGGGTTTTATTGCGTTTATGAAAGCCCCCAATAATAGTTTTTCTCAAATATCTTCCATGCACAGACATCGATCAGTTACATTTTTATTATATGTATAGATTGATGGTGAATGAGTTTTATACCACCGAGAGACATCCTTGACCAAAGCCCGACGAAAGCTTGACCTCTTGCCGCCTTATGATTTCAAACCTTGCAATTCCTAATATTACATGCCCAGAGCGTCTCGAAACTCACGGACTGTACTCCCGTAGCTTACTAAATAATGCTATAAATAGTTCTTATCTGATTTAGACGACTGATGTTTGTAAATAGTCCGTCGAATAAGGAAACGTATGTTCTTACGAAACTTTTCCTTCTAATGCCTTATACTAACGAACAATATAATGCTACAATTTTTTTTTCTCAGGCCTACCCCTCCACATTCATATCTAAAACTCTCTTTGTCGACTTCTTACCAAATTATAAACTAAAAAAAATTATAACCATGTCCATAGCATGCCAATTAATTCGAAAAAATGCGGACTCAATAATAGTTCAATTGTTTTTTACCAGATGCGGCTTCATGTAGAAAAATGGGACAGATAAATATCCAAAAGGAGTGAGTAGAGAATGCAATTGGTAAAAGCGCAGTAGGTCCAAACTTACATGTTCTTTCTTTGTCATACTTATACCTTTCGTTATACCTTCGTCTCGCTCACTCCGTGTCAAACTGGTACACATTTAGGTAAATAATTTCAAGCACAAAGAAAATGATTAAGTTTGTTTGAACAGTAGTCGACGTTGTCAGATAAGTTTGTGCCCGATACAGTTTGATATCAAGTGATTTAAAAATACATATCCATTGTTTTCAATTCGCTGTTCGTTAGACCGATCGATTGCTTCCGTTAAAGATAACTTAGTGGTTCAGTCGAATACCTACCATCCATCCACAAAAAGACTTTAGATATGCGTTTTATATAACACCGGCATGCAACCAGCCACGGCTTCACACACGTCTCCATACAAAATGTTGTCCTCTATTTTACTACCTTTAGGGATTTTAGGAAAATCCTTTTTAAGTGATCTCCTATGCAATATTTCAAGTACCTAATATATTTTATAATATTTTTTTAATGGTAGAAGGTGGCAAGCGAGCAAGCGGATCACCTGATGTTCTGTGAGCGCTACCCATAGACATCCGCAACAGGCAAATGTGTTGCGGATGCGTTACCTACCTTTAATGGATAAAGTCCTTTTCCCCGCCCCTCTCCCCATCCAATCCTCTACCCGTTCCTATCATATCCTTATGTGAAAAAGGTGGGAAGGGGAAGAGATCGTGAAGTAGAAAAACATAAATTATAAATATATAATAATATAAAATTTCAACTAAAAAGTAAAAGTAAGATTGAAAAGGTATGAATATGAAGACTTCTGTCGCTGGTTGCTCTGCGATATACAACAAGATCTGTCCTTTGTTATTTTTAAATGATACTAGATAACAGAATTACTTCTGCGTTTCGTCTGAAGAGTGAAGCGCGAAGGTCGAATACTGTCCTCTTTCTAATACGTAGAGGATGGTAAGGGGAAGATGATTTGACGGACGGTATGCATAGGTTAAGGAAGTATCCTTTTTATTACTTATCCCCTCCTCTGTCCATTGAAGACAAGCAACGGATAGCGGTCACTTGATGACAGGTAAACCGTTTGCCACCTTCTCCAATAAATACTTAACTCTAAAACAAATAGGACAGCCAAAATAATACCCTCTTTTTAATCGCTAGAAAATGATTGAACTCATTACTAATGGGGGTTTAACTCCTCCCGTATAGCAGTTTTTTAACAAGTTTACAAATTACTTTTGAAGTTAAAGTTTGCTTTAAACTGATTTAATTGTGAAAACAACTCGCAGAGAGTATTATATTTAAGGGTCCTCAGCAGTGGCACGGGAATAACAAGATTGTTACGGACACTAACTTGTCGACTAATAAGGTCGGCGCAGCGGACCGGAGGAGACCTTGACCTCTGCCATTGTATTTCAACGACGTGAAATAAATGTCACGCTGATTTCTTCTATCCATCTGAATTATGCACTTCATAGAACTGAGCCGTATTGATTACATTATTAGCTTATATACTTCTATATTTAATATTATAAATCCAAAAGGTTGTATGTATGGATATTTGTTACTGTTTCGCGCAAAATCTGAACGAATCTGGATGAAATTTGGCATAGAAATAGATTATAGTCTGGAATAGCACACAGGCTTTTTATCCCGAAATTACGATTCCCGTGGGATACATTATTTTATTTTTTTACTGGTGTATATCTACATATATAAAAAGCGGGCGAAGCCGCGGCGGATTACTAGTACCGAATAAATGTTAAAAGTAGCATTCCGGCGATGAACCTGCACATACATGCACAGTTTTATGAATGTCAAAGGAGATAAAACTCCAACCTATCGTTTACGAGCTAAACATTGTACGCGCATTAGCATGGTATGTATGTATGTAACGTAATGTTTCGTCATAATTTACACTAACTGGTATTCGATTGACTTGAAAATTTAAAGTCTCATCTCCTCTCTCAATACATTTCTCATAACTTTATTGTAATCCTGATCAGAATTACGACGATAATAATATAATATGTATATATTAAAACATTAGGTAATATATAACACTAATGTAATATATAACGGGCAGTTTTTATTTACTGTCACAAGTTCATTTGATCAATTAACCAATGCCCTTTCTTCCAAAAAGTACATATGAAAACTTTAAATACCTATTACATAGTTTTAGTAAACAGGTATATAAGCGTAGCGTAGTCTGCAAAGGCGTGGTCGTACATGGCTAATGTTTTTGTAACCGGCATGACTTCATAATATAACTTAGGTAGGTGAAGTCACGCGTCATGTTTGTAATATCACGATATGTCGCCGTTAAATTTACACCCTGGGGTGTCGCAAACACGCCTTTATACATTTTAAATTAAAAGCTAAACAAACAATAAGGGTTTAAAAGACTCTTTACGACTTAACTAAAAAAAATTGCAAGAGCACCTTGCTCGAACGTATTGCCGATGAGCTAGAAAGGCCACAAAAGGAACGGTAAAGCAAAGGTCTGCACAAGCTCAACGATTTACAATATGGCAATCTTTGTGAGAATACCCACGTCTTACAGTGACGATTTACACTCCAACTAAATTCAAGCAAGAAACTATGTTATAGGTCCGAGATATGTATCCATCAGTCATTTGAAGCACGAAGGGGGACATAACCCTGTTATAAGGGTTAAGAACCACCACACTTGAGTAATATGTGTTCAGAAGGTTATTAATACTCTGTTTTGTATAAAGGAGATTACATTCGTTTTCTTGCCATAGGTCGTCACAGCCTCTCGTGTTTATCAACGCTCGATGACGGAGATAACAGCGCGCATTCTTGGACCGCTTTCAAGATCAAACCACCAGCAAATCAAACAAAAATGAACTCAATCGTGATTGTATAGATATGAAAATGATAAACACTGCAAATAGACGAAAATATAGTTTGCAACTCCACCTGACTTGTTAAATATGCTAATTTACAATGTTTTCATTTTTCGCAACTATAACGAGACGTGTGCACGCAATATATGACCATAGCACTAAAGAATCAATATATGATTGTGAAAAAAATGCTATAATGGAGCGCTTTGAGAATCCTAACACAGAATAACTAATGAAATGTAGTCCACATTAAATAGATCAAAAACTAACTTAAATAAAAACAAAAGAGAGACCTGTGATTAGAAAAAGAGAGTCGAAATCGAGTAAGAGTTCAGACGCGGTAGCAGACAAACTTTCTATTTAGGTTAATTTGTAAGAGAATAATATTAATACACTATGGAGATGGTTAACAGAAACACAGAGAGAGTACGATCGACATTTTTAAACGAAAAAGAGCGATAAATTGAACGACTTACAGTAACATTTTAGTAAAGATAAAAAAAAAAACAATTATATAAAAAATACACTTTTTCGTATCATATAATTCAATTCAGATCATCCCAAAACAAGTTCAACTTCAAAAGATATGCTCTTCAATACTTGGTAACAGAAAGCCTTCAGAGAAAAGAAACAGGAGTTTATCAGCTAATACAAGGCCACAAAGTTTAGAATCCGTTGCGTTGGCTAGAATCGCTAATGGTACGAAAATCTGATATAATATGCATATATTAATATATAATAATATTATAACAGTAGTGTGTTTTATTACATCTTTATTTATTTAATATTGTTATAGTGTTTGTGTTCACAAACATTATATTTATAGTAATAATTTGTCCAGATTAATGATGTAACGGTAAAGTAGTACAATGGGACAACAGTTATATTTAAATTTCTCTAAAATACATAAATACCACCAATAATGTATATCGGGTTAACCATTAACACTACCTTTGCTCATATTTCCTTCATCATATCGGAATTTACGCTCTTCTTACACATACCTTTCACACAACCCAACCATACTTCAGTCGTCTCCTCTCCTCTAGCCTTGTAACCATCCACGTTTGTCCTCATTAATATCTTCATTTTATGCCCTTCATCACTCCGCATAAGTCCATACCGCGCTCACCTACTCAAAAATCATAACAGTACTGGATATAAAGCTAGATAAAGTTAGTTTATGTTCTAACATGCTAATAAACATTAAATATACTATGACTGGTGTAGTTTAAAAAAACAAACACGGCAAAATGTAAGATCCACCTTACAACTGTATACAGAGCAAAATGAATCACACACATTCCTGCCACTTCTAAGAGCAATTAACGCCACATGCAATAATCTACCGGAGTTGGACCAGGAAGACAGCGTCCACCGATTATTGCATGTACGGCCACGAAACCATCTTTTCATTATCTAGTCTAATATTGTCACGAAGAAAGATTTAAAAGGTGACAAACGAGCAAGTGTTTCATATTAAGTGATGGCTACTCGAAATGAGTTATAGAACCGTTGCCTACCTTTAAAGGAGAGGAAGAGATAGACAGGAAAAGGGATATTTCCTTTTCTTATCCATCCCCTCACCATAACCTCTTCCCTTTTTTATTATTATAAATGATTGAAAAGTGAAAGAGATGTAGAATTAGGCCAGCACGTCACTCATCAGACGAAACGCAGAAATACTTCTACTTAGGCGATGTCTTCTAGTTATAGTCACCGGTCGAGCCGTCATATTCGTGTAACAGTTGTTGCGGACTCTACTCTATCAAAATATGTTATTGTAAAGATTTATTAGTTTTTTAAAAGGTAAACTTTAAAACTATTCTAAATTAATTGTAATATTTTTTTCACAATGAGAACCTTACATTATTGACAGTCATAGGCATAATTCTATTATTATTAGCGTGCAATGTTGAAATTCAATATCAGCTTGCTATAAATATAACTCGCACTCGTTATCAAACTAGATAAATCCGGTGTATATTTATTTGTGAATAAACAAATCTTTGACTAAAGACATTAAATTACGATGTGATTTGAAGGTGGTAAGGTCTAAATAGACCCTCATTAACTGTACTCGAAAATCGATCTAAGATTTCTTTTAAAGAGCTCTACTT
>JWHW01008770.1:60396-71719 GCA_000931545.1 Papilio glaucus
TTACGTGATGCATTTAAATTTAAAAAAGTTAGCAACCATAGACGATATTGAATCATTTAAACCAAGAACCCGACTATTTAATGGATCAGTACCTAATTTACTACCACAAATATTAAACATATAAGGTGATCTTAAATCTTTTAAAGCTGAATAACTGAATACAGAAGGCCTACCTACGTGGTGCCATCATTTATTTTCAAAACAAACACTAAAGCCACTTGAGAATATCAGTTTAACCTATTGGATTTTTAATTTAGTATTTAAAATTCTTTAAAGCTCTCTCATATAAATCTTTGTCGTCTGTATCTGGCTTGGAAAAAAATTAGGCGACATAGCATGCGCGAATTATCTTATATTGTTGATTTGTACGTTTGTTCCTCCAGTAAAGGATGTAAGATTATTTTCGATTTGAGATCCTTAACGAACAATTTGGAAACAATATTAAAAGCTATCTAATTTAATAGGTCGTAATAAATAAGACCGCCTTTGAAAATATCAAACATATAAAAATAGCTGTTAAAATTCATAGTCACGATCCTGATAATAACATGGCTTAGGGAGCATTGGAATTTCTCCAGCCGACCTCGGGAAGATGGCCGCTAATGTATTCGAAACAGGAGCTCGGATTATGTACGCTACATTGAACCACCCTCGAGGAAGCTCTGTGAATTTATAGCAATAAGTACTAAACACTTTCCTAAATAAATAAATATGCGCTCTCGCCCATAACCCAGAGGGGTAGGCAGAGATCTTGGATTTCCATTTGTCGCGATCCTGGCACACCTTTCTCGCTTCTTCTACATTCATACATCTACGCATACATGCTCGTCGGTTATGGGTGCTCCTTATATCGGATATATTTCCTCTTCTTATTTATTATAATGCTGGCCGGCAACACTCGCTTTTTTTTTTCAATTATACTATTACTAGATATATTTATATCAGTATTATTATTAAAATTAGTACCATATTATTGAAAAATAAATTTTCAACTTGTATCTTTTAAAACCCTACAATCAACATGCAACCTCCATAGTGACGTAACGTTGAGGCCAACCCACAATCGCTCCATCATGTGTACTTTGGCTTAAAAGTGAAACAAACGCACACGTTCAATTTCATATTAATATATAGAATACAGAGTTACAGACTAGATAATAGTTTCAGTACATTGTTCTAGATTGTTAAATCCAAAAAAAAAAGGTTATACATGGCTGTTAATTTTGTTTCTTCTTAAAAAGTGAGTCACTTGCTCGTGTGTCACAGCTGCATTAAAATCTTTGTCATTTGTAAAAACACATCCGTATCCTAGTAGATTACAATTTGCATTATGTTTATACTTACATATCCTTGTTGCTATGGAGGCACAGACATGGAAATACACGAACAATAATAATAAATTAATAGTTTTAAAAAATAAAAAAGATGGCGTTAATTAACATAGAACTACTGTTCTTTAAATTTAGATAGATGGCATTATTATCAATATTAAAATAAAATTATTTTTTATCCTCATAATCCTGATCAGGGCTAAAACATAGTAATGAAAAATATATTGTCATCGATTCTTTAGTTTTAGTGAAAATTATGACGAATATTCCGTTGGCTAAATACAAACATACAGACCAAAATGACCGACTGAATCATACAGAAAAAAAACTATGATTTTTATAAATTTTTTCAACCTTTCCTTTCAAACACAAACACCCTTTCAAGCTTTCGAGTTTTTATTTTAATTCAACTTCAGTCATTTAGTGCGCCGAGCCTCTCAGGTCTCAAAGGAAGATCCTCGAAGTGTGGGGCAAAGCCCTTTTCCATTGCCTCCTGCTTACGGGATACAAAAGGAAAAGTAAACTTTCCTGCATACTAACATCGCATTTGCAACTTTTTTTAAAGTTACGGGTCTGCATGCTTTTATCTTTTTATGACAGAATGTGGGAAGCAATCGTCGATCGATCATCCCAGTTCTGATTTAGATCTTTTGCTGGTATATTTACGTGCTCATTTCTATATATATTTCAATGCATCAAAACATTTCCCAGTATTACAAGTTCGCGTAGGTGAGAACATCGTACTAGCATTTGTCATTTGATAAAACAGTGACATTTGCTGGAACTTAAACGTAATCTACTCGCCTACGCGAGTACGATAAAAATGAATTTAGATCGGCAAATAAGTTCGTGCTAATATATCTCAGGTTTGACATTTCATTAATACTCTTCTGAACTTTCTTTTTACTACCTGTTACAGATAAAGGAAAACCGCGGCTATGATATTCAAGAAAATCATCACCTCCCTGCCCTTTACTTTATGTGGGGTTGCCACAACAGGGTTTCGACTTCCACAACGATCCGACATTTCAGTCATCAATCCCTTCTTAATCGTGTCATCTTTCACGGCATCCGTCCATCTTTTCTTAGGTCTACCCCTACCGACACATCCCTCCACATTCTTACCCAAAACTCTCCTTGTCACATGCCAT
Organism: Papilio glaucus; assembly: GCA_000931545.1. Lineage (NCBI taxonomy): Eukaryota > Metazoa > Arthropoda > Insecta > Lepidoptera > Papilionidae > Papilio > Papilio glaucus. The sequence goes on from JWHW01008770.1 coordinate 62,879, forward strand.
TCCTCCTCATAACATGTTAATACCATGCTAACCTTTGCTAGTTTTAGTTCATGTAGATTTTCCACTTGTAGTTAAAAATCGTAATGGTTACGTAAATATCTGTCCGTCTGCATTTGACCACGATACTGTGTACTTTAATATTGGATAATGCACCTTACGTGAATGCAGAATAAGTATTCGTTAATGGTTACAAAAAACAAAGGAACATAAAATTAAAGAGAGTATTGTATGCGACTTTACGAACTGCACGTACAGAGTTACCAACAAATTCATTCTGATAATTTTAACGATGACGTCACAAATGAACGGACTTCGAGCTATTAAGTCATAACCGTCCTTCGACCTATTTGAATATTACATTGAATTAATTCTAGGTTCCTAATCTATCGTGGTAAGGATTTGCATCCATTAAGGCGCGATCACGTTTTTACATTTTGTACTTTTAAATTTACAGGAGGAATCTTAAAAAGCGTAAAGAACTAGAATGTAGCCTCTACAAGGTGTATTAAAAATTAAACATCTAAATACTTTAGAATTCAAAGGGAATCCAAGCTCATTCGCCGGGTAAACTTCGAGTGGCAGCCGAACGAAACTAGTGAGGGGATGCGAGTGTCGATTAATGGGTCGGTCTAGTGCTGCGCCACCGCCCCGATCACAGAACCGATTCTCTTCTTAAAAGAAAGTATTATCTACTTTTTGAGGATCTTATAAAAAAAAAACGTAGCTGAAATGTTGTTATGGTCCACCTTCACTTTTAGGTGATATCGTAGCTGAGGAAGCGATAACGTAGTCAATGTATGGTTGTACTTACATCTCTTTGCCTCGTTTAACACTCGACGACAATAGAGCGTGATGCAGAGGATGGGCGTGGTGCGCGTGCGGCCAGCGCGGGCCCTCTGCCGGCGACAGGGGACCTGTGCCCGGAGAGCTGCACCGTCCTGATCCTACCTGTATATAAAAAGGAGAGACATGATTCAACGAAATCCGTAATATTCTGACCAATCACTTTTTTCATAAAAGTATTACGAAAAAAGAGATTGGTCAGAATCCATCTCCATTTTGGTTTCCTAACATTCTCTTCTTTTCTTGTTAGGTATGGTAAGTGCTTTTTATTGTTATAAACTCAGTGTTTCCTAAAAACTTGAAAACGCTAGAAACACCAGATCATTTGGTCTTGTGATGGGCCGTTGCAACACTTTGAGTTTTTGATGGAATATTCAATGGGACCTTGTCGTCCTGAGTTCCGGCATCAGTCAACACGGCAGAGCTCGAAATACCATGATACGACCTTGATGATTGGCATTCTACTACCGCGCGTAATTCGCGTAACTTCCCTCCTCGCACAACCGCATTATGGAAAGATCGGTCGCCAGCTGAATTTCCAACCCAATTCTACTTAGGGTCCTACGAAAGAGAGCGTACACGCCTTAAACTCCGGCAACGCCTCTACAGATACTCTGGTGGTGCAGATGGTCGGTGATCACTTTGGGGATTCGCAGCTCGTTTACCCCCATTTAAAAAAAAAGATTTACTATAAAGCAATGATCATATTCTTGGTGGATAACGAAATAAAACATGAACAACAAAATCCTACCCATTACTATCAATGGGCTTTTCCGTTGCCTCCTTATTTACATTATTTTCTATAATACATAAGGTTCTTGAAATTATATTGGACTTGTACATTATATAACAATCCAATCTCCTTCCACTTTGGATCGTACCTTTTTCGTTTCTTTTTATATACTCTAGATTGTAATTTCGTGATCCTTGTGTTCCTATTGCGTAGTAAGAGCGGAGGGCGATCGAAATACAGTAATAAGCACAAAGGGCGTACATAGTACCGAAATAGATAACAGCCAATGCACAAGAAATATATATCGATTAGTCACTACACTAACATCGCAGTAGCCTTGCATTTAAGCGCGCATCCTTATTATAAACATCGATATTTCAGTTCATACTTCAAAAAGATTTTACCAAAGCGACGATGAAAGCCACTTCATACGTCCAGTCGCGCTTCCCTTTCATACTATTTATAGATTCACTATTTTTGATATAGATGAGAATTCACAGAAATCTCTTTTCATATAACTAGCTTCCTCTTAAACCTCTCCGGCTTCGCACGGGTAACTAGCAAGTACACCACATTTTTTTCTTCCTAGATCTTCCAATAGAGTGCTTTATGGGAAATCACGTATAATCTACATCTATCGGTGATATAGGAGATAATAAATATACGCTCTCGCCCCTAACCCAAAGGGGTAGGCAGAGATTATGGATTTCGATTTGGCGCGATCCTGGCACACCTCTCTCGCTTCTTCTACACTCATACATCTACGCAACATGCTCGTCGGTTACGGGTACTCTTTATAACCTTATATCGCCCTTCTTTAGTATGTTACTAATCTGATCGATATCATTTCTCGATATAGGAGAGTTTAGTAGATTTAAAGTTTATATCGATAATAGACGCAGCGATAGGGACTTTTGTAACTAGCGGTTGCCATGGTAACGTATGTCATGAAACTAAAAATAAGATATTATTCTCCCTCGGGATGTTATTATCCGGAATAAAAATTCTATGTTATTTTATGTACCCCTCACAATATGTGTGCAAAATTTCATAATGATCGGTTGACTCGTTAAGGAGTTAAAGCGTGACAAACTAACTCACATTCCCATTTATAACATTAGTTAGGATGATATTCATCAGAGACAAAAAATATATTATTCCGTCATCGCTAAGTGATCCATCTTAAATACAAAACGTATAGGTTCCTTTAACGGCAACGCTAGTGCACGTTTCACACACAAAAACCTGTTCATCCTGGCGCGTCACTCACGACTTTGCTCTGTGATGGACTGCCTTCATTATAGACAATTATAAATGTGCTTACAGCTTATAGACATTGGATTTTCTATTTGTGATCTCTATTCTCTAATCAATGTGTACAATCAGGCAATAAACAGACATCCTAATATCATAAATCCCGAAAATACAACTAATCCTGAGGTACATAAAACCTTCATTAACAATATCGGTTGCCATGGTGATGTTTCGTGTTTTGACAATAACAACTTTTTGTCACATGTTGCCGATAACTCGATGCGAAAAATCCAGCGTGGCAAATGAGAAACGAATGCGTACAAAGCCGCGGACAACAGCTAGTATGGAGCACATTTAATTTAATACGAATTGATTTAGTCTAGTGTTTACGCAACATGTTTATAAATATACGAAGTGTTATATAGGTTACAAAGTCGTAATCACGTGGCAGGTGCTCGGGATAAAGTTTGTTCCACATCAAGTTACAATTTTTGTAAACAAACAAACGTCACTTACACATACTTCATCTGATATCTTGTAATTTTGTGGAAATCGTGAGATAAAGTCAAGTGAAATTGTACAATATGTATATCTAATGTTAAAGGTATTATAAGATAAAATTGTATTTCGAAAATATTTTGGATTTTAAAATCTTAAGATAAAATGTATGGTGTAACCTTTGTTAACAAAAATTCCATCGTGGTATAATGAACGGCAACTTTCTCTAGAGATTTACTGGAAGGGGATTCAAGACTACGTAATTGAGGCTCGCAGGAAGTTACCAACACGAAGCAATCAAAATTAGAGCTCTGCCACACTCCAATCCCCAAAGACACCTCACAGACGAGCGGGTCACGTTCTCTTATTACATGCAATTACACCGAAGCATGTATTTTCCAGTTGCCGGTCGAAAAACAAAAGGCCCAGGGGTCAAGGGTTCACCGAACTGTACAGCGGCCCCTACAGCTCAACCTGTCCTTGCATTATAAAACGCATCCTTTCTTTCACGCATCATAAGCATTTATTATGATACAGTTGGATTTACAACTCATCGGTGTCACAGAGTTCAAAACAAATTCAAACAATAGAATTTTATTTTATTTAGTCAATACATTAGTGTAAGCTGATCGATTTACATAACTTATTTTAATTAGCCGATTAGCAAACGGCAGCGTCTGTTTTAAAACGGCAGGGTTATATTGACCTTGTCGTTTGACCCACACTACATGTTTCCGTTATAAACAATAAGCTTGTCTACATGCATTGTATTTTAAACGTTTGTATTTCTGGAATAGATAGGTTCTAAATCAGCGAAGCCACATAAATATTTATGAAGGCATGTACGCAACACCGTGTTCACACCGCGATAAACATTCGCATAAAACATGTTGTTTTCTCTCTCTTTCTCTTTGAAAAATCTGAGATGACAATATGTTTTATGGGAATGTTTCCAGCAGTGTGAACCCGGTAAGGTGTAACAGGAGCAAGGATGTATTTTAATACTGTTTCAAATGAAAATCCGTAATCTCTATTTACTCACTTGGGTTATTGGCATGAGTACCCTTTAGATATAATTAATGGTCTTTTGACATCTCTATTTTATGAAATTCAAACAAGTCTTTTCCTCGTTCGTAAATTCTCACGAACCACGATTTGTTAGCAAGTCGTCAAGTCAACACGTCTGGAGATATCGCCTGTGTTATCGACTGACAGAGCTTTCAAGCACCCTCCAAAGCTCTTCAACGAACACTCGTGTGACGCGCTCGTTTAATACATCATGCTAACTTGCTTAAAAATGAACAAAAAGCTTTCTCTTGAAGTTTTACCTTAGCGTTAATTTTTAAAAATCAAATCAAAGTTGATTACGTATTTCCTCTCAACTCAATGAGCAGAAATAATATTTGCAATGTTTGAGAATACAACGCTCGTCATAAGGCGATGCAAGATGCTAATAACTTGTTCATCAAATATATTCGACCGGCTACTTTAACCACAGAGTGGCGTTGCACAGTTATCCCATGATCTATGGCCAAGAAAAACATTATAAAACCGGTACAGCCAAGAATAACAAATAATTAAAGGCATCCGGAGTTCGACTTCTCACGGGAATCATAACTACCGTGGTATCTGACACATATTTCTAATATCTCAAGTGACGCGAAGAATAAACGGAAAATCCTCCAGTACGACGGACAGACAAATTGAAAGATTTTTAATAGACAAGACAACAACTACTAATTTCATTATCATGAAGTGAGTGACGTTTAAACGCGTCCCTACGTTGCAAAGGTTAATCAAGGTTTAATTAATTGTAATTAATAATTGCTTACGTGCGGACATAGTGAAATAATAGTAGTTTTGACTGAGAGGAAACTCACAAACAGTCAACGCTGTCAGAACCACGGAAGTATGCGAAAGCGTTCCCGTGATCCTGACTATCGGCGACACGAGGAAATCCGTGGGGTTTTAGTCGGTGCGAGTCCGACAAAACCACCCTGCTACCCTGCGGGGTGCGTATGCGTAGGCATTTCGCCACGAGAAAAAAAAAGGTTTAATTAAACAAAACATCTAGCTAATTCCCAATTCTCTACTTATTACCCTCTATGAAGAAACTGACTGACTGGTATATCAACGCACAGTCCAAACTACTGGGTAGACTAAACATTTTGTTATTACATTGACTTAACATCATATAGGCGAGTACTAAGAAAAGTTTTTTCCTTATTCATCCCCTAAAAGGTCTAAAATAAAGGGATGAAAATTTGTACTAATAATTAGTTTGTACAACGAGCGATGAATCTGTACTATATTAATTAGTCTTTTTTACTAATTAAACACTACAATACACACTAATTAAACATTTTTGTTATACAACAACAGCGCCAATGGAAGTGACATCTGACCCAATAGCTATTGTATAAATATAACGTCTACGTACATGTTTTCGCACGGACTAATTTACATGTGATCGAGATTTACGGAATGACGGACAAAAAGACGGCTTTTGAAGTGCTATATTTTTGTATATATATACCTACAATATTATACAAATGTAGGCAATATTATAATTTGCTTAGTTGTTATAGACGGCAGTGTAACGATCACAAGAAATATTGATATTTGATTTTATTTCAAGTCACATTTAAAGTTTATAAATGGAACAGATTTTAGGATTTTACGGTGTTTAATTTTAAACTGACATAGCTTATAATAATTTACGGATAGTAAAGTCAAGTTTACTGGAAGAAATGTCGTTTTAACTAGAGCGAACAAACTACGTTGTTGCGTAAATCGTGCTCAGGTGCAGTCTGAATTCAATCATGAAATAAAGGAAAAAGAACAAAGAATTTTTATATGTGTGAACCGTCTGTACTTATCCTTTTTGTATAATAAGGACCTTTTAGCCCTATTGGGGCAGACAGAACTAACAGTCGCCATACGCTTTCTATAGATCGTACCGTCTGATTAACTAGTTGTTCCGACCCAGCATCGCTCGTGTGATTAATTCATAAGTAATTAATTAAAAAAGTATATTTTATTATTATTTCTGGATATTAAAGCTTCCTATATGAAATATTAATCTCTGCTTATCCATTAGAAGCAAACAACTCTTTTTCTACATAGAAAAGTTGTACATTTATTTCCGAGCGCGTTGCCTAGGGCTAAGATTGCTGTTGACATAAAGGCCAACTGAAAGTTCAAAGGGGAACATTGGAAACGGGAGAGAGGGAATGCATTCCCGAGCGGGAAACAGGGAGGCTCGTACACTACAATTGAACTCAATCACGGGCCCTTCGCTGTGGGAAACTTGCCTGTACATTGCAGTGCATTAAAACAGTATTTTATTCAACCTTATTGCGTTGTTTTAAGGTTCAAATGAAGTATGTATATGGTAAATGCAAGCTAGTGTACAATACTCTAAAGGGGTCTTATAGTAATAATAGCGAGGATGTAAATTTCTGTACCCGTAACGCAATGTGTTTAAATTTAAAGGGTTGGAACAAAAGGGTTGCGTACTTTTTACTTACGGACTATTTTTAATGAATAAATTATATGACATGAAGTCGCTTTGCTTTGTCTGTCTGTTACATAGTCGGCATTAGAAATAATGATAATAAATACATAATTTTCTTACCGATTGTCCGGATGGGATAAGTCTATAGTAAAGGACAAGAAAAACAACGGCGTTGTATTGTGGTTTAAGTCAACCGTCACGCACGAAACTTGGGTTTAACCGCATTTGCAATTAAATTTATCACTAAACTGTTGTTGCAAGGGAACTGATGAATCAGTCGTAATATGCAAAGAAATATACTAAGATTAAAATTCCCATAAATAATAAAACAATATATTTTAAATGTTTCAAATATTTGGACATTATTCGCACGCGGCCATCTGATCCCAAACTACGCAGAGTTTGTACTATGGAAACCAACTGATATACTACTTTTTGTAAGTAAATACATACCTAAATAAATAATTACCCCCAGGCACAGGATAAACATGTTCATGCACCAGTCCTGGGTGGGAATCGAACCCACGACCTGCGACGTGAAAAGCAAGAATCTTGCTAACCACGGCAACAGGCAAAAAGTTTGATTTTTCTAATCCTGCTTCATTGGGGCTTAGCCACGACTCAAGCTATCAGGTTTTAGTAAACGTCAAAACTAATCCATCCAACACAATAGTCCATACATAAATAATAACGAAGGTAGATTAAAAACACGCATGGAATCAGAAGACAAACATTTGTGAGTAGCACAAATAAATACGCTTTTACTTGTGATCTAATTGAACTCAACAACATTGTCCTGAGCTCGTGACAATGGAAAGTTCTACATGAACAGAATCTCTTGTGGAACTCAACAAGAGATATAAAATCAAACAATAAGATACAAGTTATATATTTAATAAGGTGTAAATTTAGTCTTTAAATGATTCTCTTCAAGATTTGATGAATATTTGTAGTTAAAATCATAAAAAGTCAATGCTACTCCAAGTTATTATTACATATATATAGTACACAAAAAGTCGTGGAAACAGGTTTTATCTAATATTATAAATAAGAACGTGTGTTTGTTACGCTTTAACTCCGTAACTACACAACCGATGATCATTCATCTTGCACACATATTGTCAGGTATACAGAAAATAACATATCTTCCTCTAATCCCGAATAATCCCGAGGGACAGGAAAATAAAACCTAATGTTGCCATGTTAGTAACAAAAACATGTGTTTGACATTTTGTTACATGACATATTTTTATTAGTTAAGTTATTAATACGTGAAATCAAGTTGCAAAAACCAGTGAAGAAGAAACGAATGTGCGAAGCCGGATGTAAAAGCTAGTGATTGATATTTAAAAGATAAAATATTAGTAGTAGTAAACCATGAGCACAATATCAACACATCGGATATCACAATAAAGGGGTAGTCCTATCTAACAATGTCAAATAAATAAATATGTGCTCACGACCGTTACGCATAGGGGTAGGCAGAGATTATGGATTTCCATTTCATTATAATGATGATTCCATGATCCTGGCACCCTTCTCTCGCTTCTTCTACATCCCTACATCTACGCATACATGCTCGTCGGTTATGGGTGCTCCTTATATCGCCCTTGTGTAGTAAGCCACAAGACTAATCGATATAAGTTCCTCTAGAGCGTATCAACACTTCCACTTTTGCAACATTTGTGTCGAACAATGTGTCCAACATAGTTGGTATTCCGTATTAAGAAGAGCACATTGTAAATTAAGACGGGAGTCGGTCTGGTGACTAACTGCGACTGTCACTATTGCATAGTCAACGGTGTGCGCGCGCATGGCTCTCCCAAGAGAGACGTCAATGGTTAATGCACAGCCAACGTGGGCAGCAACTTCAATTCAAACAATTTAAACGTCTTAATAGGGATATACGCAGTTTTAACCGAACATGGAATCAGAAAATTTAGACATATTTATATAAATATAATTAATAATAATCAGCCTTTTATCCCCCCCCCCC
>JWHW01008770.1:88823-102713 GCA_000931545.1 Papilio glaucus
GGGGGATCTTGCCAAACACTACAGATGGTCGCCGAAAGGAGACGGGGTCATTTAAAAAAAATGGGTCACTTAGTATGGGTATCCCTTACATAGTAAACTTTCTGTCACTATAATACGATGCCCCTGTTGATCACTCAGCAATCACGTTTAAAGCGATAAAGCCAACAAGCCACACGAATAACATAAACACAATTAACTAACATAACGCAATTACTACTATCACGGCAACGGGCGCCAAAATAACGACCTATTAAATCAATCCTGTAATCTGTGTCGTTAAATATAAAAAGGTAAACAAAAACAGGCACTATAAATATCTCTTTTTATACAAGCTGAGACCAGTGGTTTCATCGGCCGTGAGCTATAATTTTACTGACGATTATCAAGTCAAAGCTGAACCCTATTTAATAATATGATCTGAGGTCAACTTAAATTGGATCACAATTATTTCTTTATATAAACTTTATCTTTTATCCCACTCTCACAACATGCTACACTGCCCGGCAGCATCTGTATACAGGGTTATTTAACCCTGTATACAGATACTGCCGGCTCTATATCTCTATCTCAACTCTCAACAATATCTCAGCTCACCAAGATAGCTCCCGGAGATTGCCAGCATCATAGAGTTGCTGGGGATCTTCCAGGAGCTAGTCATGGAGATACTACTATCCAACAACTATCCCACATGACATCTAAGATTGAGATAATTTTTCTTAATCTTCTCTAACTACTTGAAATGCAAAAGATTGAAAAATGATCACATAGCTCAATTAAATCACACACTTGAATATCAAAACATTTTACTTTACAAAGCAACAGTTGTTGGCACTGAAAGCCGAGAAAAGCATGATTGCTGTCTTGCATAAAAACCAATGTAAATACGATGGCCTAAATAAACACTTGGACATTTCGCCTTTTTTATACATAAACTGAAAGTATGCATAGTGTTAACTTCAATGCGAAATAGGGTCACGGTTACACATTTGAATATATACAGTAATTTTGCCATTGTTTTGTGTTTTACATCAAGAAAAATAAAGTATACATAATTATTTAGGCAATTATTTAAACATATACAACAAGATAACAGTAATAATTCAATTTCTAAACATCCAACTTACAGCAATAATTCAATTGAGTTGTATTTGAGATTGGTATATGCAAAATTTGCAATATATGCTGACAATGCATCAATATTTAATGTAATGTTGTAAATGTTTATGTTAATATCACTTAACAAGGGTTCCCCAGGCTTCAGAAAGGACTATCAAGAAAGGGAACTAAAGCAAACTTGAAGCACAGGAAACATTACAACATTGTTATTATCCTTTCTATGGATAACATGCATGGTTTGTGTTGTAATATAGTAAAGCTTTACTATATGTAATTCTTTATTCAATTATAATGTAAAGAGCACTGTGCCCTCAACCAATATTAACAACGTTAAATAGGTTTCAAATATTTAAAAAAAATTAAAAGTTACATTAATTAAATTTTTCCAAAAATCAGGGGAGAACTGATAATGCACATGCCTAATATCTATGTATTTATATAATTAACTTATAATGCACTAGATGCTGTGATCAAGAAAAACACAGATTTGTTATTATATATATATCTAGAACTTATGTCTTCTAAGATGCAAATAAATACTAAAAATACATATCCTAAAGTAAATTAAAAGCACAACTTTTCCTTTAATTTCAGAGCTACAAGTCTATATAGATGTAAGAGATAACTAAAAAGCAACTGAATAGATAAAAGTTTACAGTTACGAATAAAATTTTCCCACAATCCAATTGTTGGCACTTACAATAGCAACATACTTTTCTAAATTAACTATGATGCTATCTATTCAACTTTATATTTTCAATTTACATATTTGAGTAAAACCTATAATTAATAAAATGTGTTACAAGGAATGGATGGAACATTTGTTATTACAATTCATAAAATAGTTTAATCTATTGCCTATAGGCGCAAACAGGTTGCCAATATCCTTTTTGGACACCTATTGAAAATTTGTTTTATTATCTACATAGAACCACTTGGCCTTAACCATAGTGCAATTAAAAATATTAATGGAAAAAGTATATTTAAGCTATAATACCACATTCCTCATTAATTTGGGTAAGTATGTATAAATTATTGCCCAGTCTGATATGTGGAGCAAGGGTGGTTAGGGCAATAGTATACATATAAGCCTTAATTTGACTTCACACAACTGACTTAATAAAAAATAATAACTAAATAAATCTTTATTGTACACACACAAAGATTCCACATAGATGGTTCATTATGATCTTGACTCCTTTACTAGGTTTACTTGTATTAAAGAAGCCAATGACTTCTCTTACAATTTTACAAATTGCATGTGAAACATACAAAATTAAACTATTCTATTAATAACTATTCAAAATTAAACTATTCTAAAAAATTACAGATTAAAAATGTTTCCTTTTTCATCTAACAAATTTTATATGAAACAAAATTAAACTATTCTTCTAACTACTATTCTCCTATCTTATTCAAAACTAAACTATTCTATGACATTACAGAAAAAAGGAGAAATACAATTGACATAAAAAGCAGTAGGGTTTTCAAGTGTGTTTTACAATTCAGAAGCAGGTCTTTATTGTAGCAATTTTTTAACTTTCTTTAATGTTTGGCTATGCAAAACTGACACACTGAATTAAATTAGCATGTCTATACATTGACTCAAAGCACAAGTGTACAGCGAGAGCAGCTTGCAAGTGCCAAAAGCGACTCTAAGGCATTTGAAATAAGGATGTAATGTTTAAAAAAATTATTTTCGAATTTTCAAGTACAGAGCAATTCCTTTCAATGGGAATGGTGTTGGTAGGAAGTGGGAATACCCACTTGCAATCCTACTCCCCTTTTTCCTCAAAACCAGCTCCCAAAATGTCTGGATATTTAGATAGCAATCCTTTATTATCATGCTTTTTAATATCAAACAAAGAAATATACTCAATATCATCAGATGTAATAAGTGGATTCCTAGAGATATAGTTAGTATGCGATGGTGGAACATTTTATAGCATTATATTGTTCATAATTTAGTGCATAGGTATCAAAGCAATCGAATAGGCCGCGAACATTCATTGACACATACTCAATTAAATCCTCATTGACAACCGAACAAACCTTGAACACAACATTTTGCCGCGCTCTAATCAAGTAGCCCATAACAAGAAACAAGAATACAGGTTTTGTTTTCATACCTTCAGCACTCTGGTTTAAAGACGACGGCGCCCCAGTCGATGATAGATCCTTCTTCTTACCGATATTTGGTAAATCGGAGTCCGAATCGTCGAAAATTAGCGTCCGGACCGATTGTGAACACCGACGATCCATCGCTCTCTCACAACATTACACACAAATAAACCGATATTATCGCCATTTATGACCACAAAACAACTATTTTTCCTTACTTCACGATAATAACATCACACCGCCAAATTTGCACAAGTATATTAGGCGAATTTAATCGCATAATAATACTAGAAAGCACAAGGTTTAATTTTTTTTATTTTAAGCCATAATTTTAACACACGACACACGACTTTGTACGATCGAAAAGTGACACTTTTACATTTTGAAATTTGAAAGATGGCCTTACTTCTGTGTTGCTATTATAAAATCAAATCTCCTCAATAATTAAAAAAGTGACGATAGAAAGTCGTACATAAATTAAACTGTAAAATATAATAGATAGCATTTTTTTACGTTTCATTGTTTTTATTTTGATGTTCAGTCAAAGATTAACTTGCAAAATATATGAGAGTATTTTTTTATGTTTATGTACCCTCTTTTAATGCGGGAGGAAATTATATAAAAATGTCCTATCCTCTGGAGGAAAGACAGGATTATGTGGAGTTGTACCCACTAAAACCCCTCGGCGGCCATCCTCAAGTGCAATGTAAGAGGGTTCAGGAATCAGACTGGAACCTTCCGCACTGAGCTTCTGGACGACCCAAGGGAGTTAATAACTTTTGTGCTTTCGCAGCACTACGAAAACGGAGGACCACGCTATGCTGCCGTCCTTCCGGCATAGCAAAATTTTCCACTCGCACTCTCGCTCAGTAATCTCCTTCTCGTAAACAGCCGTCTTTTTTTGTTATTGTTAATTGCCTTGAACACGTTATAACTTTACCATTTTTGAAATTTTTTGAATGAAAAATTATTTAGTATTTGATTTGGTAGATATAATAGTCACTGTTAATATATAAATACATAATAACTTTAAACTTCTATTTTCAGTCACCTAATTTCATTGTCCAGTATCACCGCTAACTTTATCAATCTGTAGGTTTAACATCTTTATATACTCTGCTTTTTCTATAAAAACTGTATCGCCATCTCTGGGATAAATTTGAAATTGAAAATTTGACGTTACTATTTTTAATGGCAAGACCCTTAAATGTTGCAATATTTTATTTTGTAACCATTTTAATTTGACGTTTAAATTTATAATTTTGGAGCATTAACACGAGATTCTTATTTTATGTAATTTTATTTTCAATGCAGATTATATAGTTATATTTTAAATAAATTCTACATTATGGAAAATAGTCTGAACAGCGCCATCTATTGAATAAAGTGCGTCGGTTCGAAGTTATACCGTCAAAAGAAACGGAAAAACACGAGTGTGCGTCGCCTTAGTAGATATCAGCTGAATTATTCGGCTAAAATGCCCTGGCACGGGCATACGTAGTCGTCGGTCCGCCATTACGACGCAGCCGAGACACGTTCGTCGTATTTAGTTAAATATTTTCGTTTATAAATGAGTAATAACGCTCATGATCTAAGTAATCGACTTCTGAATGCGTTGGATAACAATTACAATGTAAGTTTCCTGGTTTTGAAGATGATAAGTCCGATAAGCAATTCAAAGATACGGAAACGTCCTGCACAGGCCTGTGTCACCCGATTCGAGTTACAATTTTGTCTCTTAGGAGGTTGTCTCGGGATTTACTAACGTTCTGTGATGATACTAAGAAGTATAGAAGCCCTAAGTGAACTGAACACACCATGATTATCACGATATTGAAAGGAAAAGTGTTGTCTGTATGGATACGTGAGCGATTCGAGTGCGGTTTACGGGGCCACTGACGTCGCCAGCGCTCGTCCCTCTGTCCCTAGTGCCAAATGTTTTGCAATGTGAAAGTATGGAATTGTGCCACGCGTGACCTTTCCCGTAGATTTTCGTGTGGTCGATCTGATAAGTAGAAAATTCGGCTGTTTGGCAGTGAAAATGTGTTTAGTCTCGCGGCCTGACCTTATGTGAGCCGAGGTATGAGCGCTGGCGGTGTGGCGGTCACCGTGACCGCAGTGTATTCCTTCGACAGCCCCACCAAGGTGTGACTATTTCTGTATCAATTTATCCGCTTTTGATGGTGCAATTGCAGGTCAGTTCAATTTTCGCAACAACTTAGCATAAAGATGTAATTTATGAACTCTTCGATTATTGCAACACTACTTAACTTTGCATGTGGTAATTAAAGTATTTCAGGATTCCGATTTTGAACATATCCATTGAAATTTACGCCCAGAAATATGAAATTTTTCCAAATTATGCAGGGTGTGCTTAGGTTAGAGGTTACCTCATGATGTCTATGGCATTGATCATTACAAGATACCACATTTAATTTTCTTAAAATCTAACAGTTCAGAAGTTGTCTTTTAAAATATTAGCAGCCTGTATTAATTTAGCATACTTTATAAAGCCTTTAAAACTTCCATAGCAACATTACACAGTTCTTGAATAGGTGCTAATTTTAAAAATTAAATTACTTCAGCTTGTAACCATGAGGTTAAGTCAAGTTATACAAAATTGAATTGCTTAAAATAAAAGGAACCCCTCCATCACATGTCTTGTTACCATGTGCTGCTGACAGCATGGATAAACGAGAGAGAGCTAAGAGAGTAACTCCTTTTTATGCAATTTAAACAAATGCTGAATTTAGTGTCATTGATCTGTTTTATACTACTTATGGTACTAAAGCAATCAGCAATACAGAATTCTGAATTTAAGTAGTTGAATTATTATGATTAAAAATAATAATGATCAGCCTATTTTAGTATGTTTCTCAACTGCAGGGACCCAGGCCACCTGTCCGAGAGAGGCAGGGGGGGAATAATCATGAAACATTTTAAATTGTACTCATGTCTCTGATTGCAAGGGATTGAAAGATTGATTAAGCCATGGCTTTAATCTTAAGAAAAAGGTAGAAGTAATTTGTATTTCACAGCGATTATTAAACAAGAAATATATCACAATGATACTTCATAGTGATATATTAGGTACAAATATCCTTTCTGTTTATTCCTTTATCTGTCAATTAAAAGTGGGCAACACGTCAACAACTGGTTGGCTGATTGCTGATGCCAATGGGTAGGTCAATTAATATAAGATTAATTGCTTACATGTTTGCCACCATCTGCTATACCTGTTACTCATCAATGTTCAGGAGCAGAATAAACTTTTATATAGCGTAAATTGAATTTTACCACCAAAAGAAAGTTAATTTCTGAAAGTATTTGTTCTTTGTATAAATATCTTTTATTTTTTCAAGTATCCATGAAAACTTTATTGAGTTACCCTGATCTTTTAGGTATTTTGGTCCTCCTGTATCCTTTAAATATAATCCTTGGCATGAAAAAATTGTTGTTTTGCTGCTGTTAATGGTCTCATTTGCAAATATTAATCAAAATCTTGTAGACTAAAACAATCCTATGTAAAAGATGGATTTACTCTAATACAATAGTTAATTTTGCCAAACTTCTACCAGGAATCATCAATGTAGACTGATTGATGGCAATTGGGTAGAAATCAATCCTTAATTAAAGTAAAGCAGTACAAATACCTTGGAATGACTTGATATCAAGAGCATATTTTGCTTGAAAATTGACTTGGTATTTATCTCGATTTTTCTTTGTACATTTTATTTTATTCCAAAAAGAAATGTGATGTTATTATATTAATTAGGACAAGATTGTCCAAAAGTTCTGTCACATTTTGAATATTCTTGATGCAAACACAATTCCCATTCTCTTCCCATCCCCACAACATTTTTTTCTTTACATACATTCATCAACCGCCCCATGCGGAGAAACTTTAGCAGTGTGTCCACGCATCATGTAAACCCCATTTTGCCTCATTTTTCCATAGGGAAAGCTAGTAAAATGAAAAGTTTAAAGATGTCAACACATTTAACAGTCTCATGCTCTACCGACAGCTAGCCTGGCTTGTATGTCAGCACATATACAATGTTTTATACACCCCTCTAATTATCTATCACTGCAAACTTCATTATAAATAAATGTAAAATAATTTTCTTTGTTTATTTCCCTGATTAAAACAGTATTCACTTGTGCAAGGCATATTGTTGTTATGCTATCACTTATCAAATAAGATTAATAGGTGATATCATTCATCATTTATTGTACGTGAATAATTTGTTAACAACAGTTTGTTAACCATTTTCAAGTGGAATTGTGTTTAACAGTCATATTCCAACAATATAGAAAGCTTCCCGGTTTGCCCATTTCGTTTTCTCCTGCAGAGCATAGGCATAGAGCCAGTCTGCTTTGTTTTTTGCCTGACAGATCGGCTAATGCTTTTTACAGGTATGTATATATATGACCATTCCATTGTGGCGTCATGTAGTCTGTGGCTTGATGAATTTTCAAAATTCATCAAGCCACAGACACACAGAGTTAGTGTCATTTGATTTGTATTCTTCACTGGAATGTCATATAAATACAGCCAGTCAGCTTTTTATATTATGAGACTGGTAAGACATTACTATACATTATTCATTACAGGATTTTGTAATACAAAACCCTCCTATAATTTATGGTGCGTGGCTAGTATAGGATGTATTAGCACCCACTACCTAAAAATATTGCTTGACGCCTTCATAGAATTTTGAGGCTAGTAGTAATGTTCATTGCCTTGCATCCAGAACTAGTCTTGGCTTGAGAAAAAGGCTAAGTACTAAGCCTTTTTCTGGTACCAACATAAGTGATGTGTGTTGTACATATTGTTTAAATTTATTTAAGCCTTGTAGGTACAAATTAAATCTAATGATTTTTGGTTGTTACTTTCCATATTTTTTGAATACTGATAGGTGAAGTGATTTCTGTGTATAAAAAAAAACCTTGACTCAGAATCTCACCTTGATTCTGTACTCTCATTGTTAAAAACATCATAAAATCAAAATGTTATGTCTGAAGTTAAGAAATCAATGGGATTTCTTTTTTCAAGGCTATAATAAAGGACTCAAAATATTATAATACTCGCAACTAGTCTTTTATATCTGAATATATTTCTTATTAGAAAGTTCTGGAAACAAGAATCTGAGTAAATATTGCCCTATTCAATTTCCCAAATGGGTGCCAAGAATATTTTATATAGATAAAGATAAACAATACTTCCTAGTTCCGTATGATAAAACTATAAATATTGATTATGAAAGACTATAATTTACTGTTTATATGTATATTAATCTTTTTTTGTAGAACCATTCCTGTTACTTCTTAATGCGCATAGCCTTGAATCCCCTTTGCTTCTTACTTTTTATGTCTTTTTACCTCTTATTTTTATCAGTTACCACCTCTTGATTATGACCAGGAGGGTCAAAGGGGCACCAATAACCAGTAGGGTTAAAGGGGCACCAACTGATTGCACCAGTCCTCCTCTACACTGAAATTAAATGTATCCCATGAATATTCTGAATTCTCGGGGATATATATATATATATATATATATATATATATATATCCCCGAGAAGATAGCTTATAGCATGCCAAATCATGCTTTTATTCACACATCTATGTATCTATCTTTTTAGACCTTTAGGCCTTAACAGCTTTTACCGATTTTGAGTAGAATTCCCCTGAGTGTCATAGCTAATATGGTGATGTGATGAGGGATAATAATCATAGGTTTTTGTTTTTCTTTCAAATTAACTGTTACTTGTCCACTGAGTGTTGCAGTAGATCTCCAGTCAATATATATCGCCCTACATTGGTGCCCTCCAGTGACTTGGCCAGTTACTAAAACCAGTATCTTTATTTTCATTTTATTTTAAGAAATATTTTGAAGCAATTGCTACTACAACCAGTACTATATTGTCTATATGTAATTTTCTAAGTTGAGCCCCTAAAGGTAGGGTAGGGGATTAAAGTTTGTAAGGAGAAACTATACATGTGAAGCCAGAGAGCGGTTTTGTATATAATTTGAAATTTTATTTTTGACCTGTAATTGTTTAACTACCATTAAATCTAATATTCTACTCGATTTTAAAATTATATGATGTTGTTTGTTTTTTTATTGTTTTAAAAATTATACGAATGAATGAAACATGAATTAGATTCTTTGTTACGTTATTCAAAATGCAAAAAAAGAAAAAAATCTCCGGTTACAATAGTAGGAAATGGTACTTTTTTCAGTGTACACATAAATCGATTGATTGCGCTCGCCGCTCGTAAAACCGTTTGATAAACTTGAAAAAAAAAGAAATATTGTTGTCCATAATTGAATTCTGAAGTTGCTGTACATAACAATAAATTGGTTTGTGTATTATATCAGTGATTAATTATAGGTGAATGTGATGAAAATGTAGTGACAGGCACATCACCTGTCATTTGATTTTAGTGACAATCGGGCATGAATTTTTAAAAATTACTAATGTTCAGAAGATAAAGGTCATAAAAACGTCACAAATTTGCATGTGGATGAAAGATGTATGAAATACTGACGAATGGACATATTAAGTGTAACCGTAACCCATGCGCATGTATGCACAGATTAATGGATTTGGAAGAAGCCAGAGAGTTGTGCCAGGACCGTGCTGTTGAATTCTGTGATGACTGCCTACCCCTCTGGGTTACGTACGTCCACGTTTATTTATTTGTATTTTTTAAATTCCAGGTTGTCGACATGCACGCTGTCAACGAAATTATATCCATTTTGGAGAAAATCAATATTACAAAAGAGCTGTTGGAGGTAAGAAAGTCAAGTGCCAAGCGGCCGAAATTTCTGCCACTTACAGTTCACTAATTGTCTTGTTAATTTGTACTACTACTGGCTTTACATAACTACCGACTTGTGACGTAATTTGACAGTGTTGCCAAATTTTAAGCTGTTAAATAGTCTATTTTAATTTAATATAAAATAAAGCAAACACCTTTCATTTATACGAAATTATCTGGATGTCCACCCTGATGGCTTACATAACTAGCTAGCACTCATCACAATGTCATAGTATTTAGTTGATGATGATGAACATTACAAAAGTAATGATGAACATGTTAATTTCTCTTCAACTTTCATATTTATTGAGAATTGAGAGTAAGATAGATGAATTTGGAAATAAAGTAAGGTACAGGGTGGTTGATTTTTGAAAAAGATCTGTCGAAATCAGAAACAAGTGGTCGACGTTAGCCATTTCACACTATTGCTGATAGTGTACACCAACGGGGAGGTTAGACTAGTAAATATTATATCGCTTCATCTGAAAAATTGCATTTTTTATCTAAATTTATATATTTTACTAGTTTTGGAGTAAAAAAGTAGAACATCATTAATCAAAAATCAACCCCTAGCTCTTCTGTAATAGAATAATAGAAATGAGAACTATACAATGCATAGTTCTCATTTCTATTATTCTATTTATTATTACCAATCATATATTATGTATAATAATTAATAATTTATTTGTATGTCTTCAGACCACCCGACTGGGCAAGCATGTGAACGAGCTGCGGCGGAAGAGCACGGACCAGACACTCGCGCGCCGCGCGAAAGTCCTGGTCAAGAGATGGCGCGACCTCGTCATACCCGCCGTCGCCTCGCCCGCTCATACCGGCAAGTTCATCCTCTCTAAATAAAATATAAGAATAGATATTACAATTAACTTTGGGTAAATTCACCTTGCATGTAAGGTGTACAGAGACCACACCGGTGAGTGCCATAAGTAACATTAAGGCTTCCAAATTAATCAAATATTGTACAATTAATAGATTTTTTTTAAATCAATATACCCAACTAACCCCTCTAAAGGACTCCGAGGAAGAATACAAATGTAATGACTCCTCACTCATCAAAATCGGTCAGGCCATTTAGGGTACAGGTCACAATGATACAGAACTCACTGGAGTCAAGTCAGTCGGGTAATAAAGGCAACATTGATTTTCTGCTTATATATATCTGACATAAATATAATCCATATTTTCTCAACTGCGATACAAATCAGATCTTGAGATGATGAAATGGATTTTTGCATTAAATTTTCTTTGTAGCATGTTGCAGGTGATATTAAAATCTATTGATGGATGCAATTTAAGTTGTAAGAATAGTAAAATATTTTTGTTTTCTTATGAAAAAACTGAAGTTTGTCCTACTTGTTAATATATCTTGAAAATATTTTGGTGAATGTAACCAACAATAATGTAATATGTATATATAAAGATTTAATTAAACATAATTGTATACACTATAGATAACAGTTTGAATAAGCACTAGCACTACTGCTGAATGTTGGTTGTTGCTTATTTCTTAAGGGATTGTTTATACACAGGCTCGAACCGGTCGTCAGCGGAGCGGCAGATGCGCCGTCTGGGCGGCACGCCACTCACCTCCCCGGCGTTATCGAGGGTATTTATTACACTACGCTTTATCTATACAATGCACTTTAGAATTGTTGAACTTAGCCAGTAATGAACATCGTACATTGCTTTTAAAACAACTGAACAAAATATGGTTACTTGAATATACCTTTTCAAACTCTTTTTTCTTTTGTTTATTTGAAAGTTAATAGAATCAAAAAAGATACAATTTTTATGGGTCTTAAGTTATTATAGAATATAATAGTTAGTTTATAAAAAGGAAAATCCTGTACTATAAGCACTGGCAACCTTACATTTTCACCAAATATATATATATATATAGAACATTGGCCATTTTTATAAATTTAGTTTCAAGGTTTTTTTCTAGTTAGATGATGTATATATTTTTTAATTATGTTGCTAAAACTAGCCAGCCATTTTCTCATTCACAAGTAACATTTGAAGAGTGATAATAAATTTGCAGCACGTCGTCAGCCCGGCGGTGCCCAGCCCACGGCTGCAGTCTCGTCCCGGTGAGTGACGTCATCACTTTATTCTGGCTGTTTTACAGGAATTAGATAATTTTTCTTGTCCCATTCCCAGTTTCGAAGAGAGCGGTCCTCTTAATATCAAGTGACAGCCATAGACATTGCAACAAGCTTATAAGTTCATATGCGTTGCCTACCTTTAATGGACAGAGGGGATAAACTAAAAATACTATATTTAATTTTCCTCTCCATTTTTCTCTTGACTTGACGAGACTTGACGTCTCTTACCCTATCCATCCTTTCCTTTTAAGAAAGAAGGTAAGACTCCACATCACTCATTGGACTAAATGCAGAATTCTTGTACTTTATTTCTTCGTCTTTGGTATTTTGTGCAAAATATGTTGTTGCTGCCTCTACCAATGCTAATAAAACCTTCAAGATACTTCAAATAGTAGTAAGCAGTAATCAAATTTGATCCCCTTTACTTAATTTTTGTCAGTTGCTTAGAAATTCAAAACTCAAATTTTATGGTATTTATGTTATTTTTTTGTAGCGTGGGGCGGCTACGAGTCTGACTCGCAGGACGTGATCCTGGTAGACGACGAGCCCCCCGCCGCGCTGCCGCCACCGCCCCTCGCACTGCACAAGCCACCCACGCCTCGTATGTACAACATTCTTATAGTGCTCAATTTTTTTTTATTATAAAAAAAAAGATTAAAAATATTTTAGTCTGCTGCAATTGTTGACAGATAAAATTTGACGATATTCTTTACTTTACCAAAATAAATAACTACATATAATAATAAAATTTCAACTTAATCTGATTGTTCTGTTATTCCCAGCACTCTGATTCTTTTCTCTGATCTACTTTGATTCCGGATATGGAATATCTTTGTGGGTTCGATACCCGCCCAGAACAGATATTTGTGTGCATGAACATGTCTGTTTGTCCTGATTCTGGGTTTAATTATCTATTTAAGTATGTATTTACAAAAGAAAAGTAGTATATGTAGTATATCTGTTATTTGGTTTCCATAGCTCAAGCCCTGCTTAGTTTGGGATAATTATTATTGCATCAGCCTATTTTTTATGCTAATAATTTGAAATGATTTTATTTATACTCTGTTTTTCTAGCAATCAAGAGGCAACCATCCCCTGAGCCTCTGCACGATGACAAAAAGGCAAAGAGGGATAAAAAACCTAAAAAAAGAAGGTGAGCATTCAGTTTTACATTAATATAGTAAAACCAGCTAACCTATGACCAACATTCCAAAAGCTGATTGGGCTAAGCTCCGGCTCGAAGGACCATGAAGAAGTTGTCTTTTGGCGAATAGAGTCTCCTCATTGGTTTATGGTAACACTATAAAGATAATTTACAGATATCCTTGTTTTCAATGGCTTATTAAATCTAAACAAATGGTATATTATAATGGGTATGCGCAATATACAATAAAATGGTATAAAATATTTTAAAAAGCACTAATTACTGGTAAAAATAGTTATTGGCGAGATAATTGGTATGGTATTGATTCGAGGGAGGCGATATTCCTATATAATGTGCATAAGAAAGATGCAATACTGTGGCTAGTGAGCTTGGTTGCGTAAGTCGGAAGAGAGTTCTCAGAACTGAGAAGAAATTTCTTCGTAATCACGCTTGTATGGATGTAAGAGAAACCCATCTCCTTAGGTCTCATTCTTTAGGATGTAATCACTGTGATAACGTATAACTGTATGATGATTGATATAAACAAGGGGCCACAGCCGC
>JWHW01008770.1:123242-147328 GCA_000931545.1 Papilio glaucus
GATTTCCTACAGATATTCGCAATGTGGTTTCGGAAGTTCAATTCCTCGACCATCTCGACTCCCAAATCACGGACGTGGGATACGCGCGGGACGAAAATAGAGATACTAGACTATATAGATTATTACTGTTAAGTAAATCATATAATTTCGTTTAAGTAAAGTTGCAGGGCTGGTGAAACCGCGGGGCACAGCTAGTAATATAATAAATCAGCCTTTTTTAGTATGTGTCTCCTCACAGGCCTCGTCTTCGAGAGAGCGAAGTGGCCGTAATCCACCACGCTGGCCCAGTGCGGGTTGGTGGATTTCACACGTCTTTTGATGGTTCTAAGACATGCCGGTTTCCTCACGATGTTTTCCTTCGCCGTTTTTGGAGCAGAGGTGATGAAATAAATTACACGAAGTAAGACCTACGTTCGAGCCTGCAACCTACAGTACGTAAGGGGCCTATATCACTGGGCCACCACTGTTCACAATTTTCATCAACTATTGGCCTCAAATTCTAAAATCTTGTAACAGAAGCATGAGATTTGACATTAATATTAAAAAATAATGTCTTTGCTTATTGCTTATTTCTTCATATGTTTTAATCTGTTCCATTATGTATTCTATCAAATACAACAAAGTGTTTGTAATTCTTTAATATTTTTACTAGCGCTTAAGTCACAGAATAAACGTCAGTGCTCACAAAGTTTATCATAAGACATATTAGAACAAAAATTCATATTGCGTCGTTCCATGGCATTGCATCATTTGATTATCAATAAATATTTTTTAATATATCCAGAACTGACTCATAACGAAAAAAAACCTATCCTCTTAATATGTAATACATTCTCGAGGAGGGATGGAGGCAGAGAGGTGACCGGCTAAACTCTAGCCGAAACCTAATACAGTGGTAGTACTAATAAAAGTGAGAAAAGGGCAAGAGATGAAGATAATATAATAAGAGTTTGTTTGAACGCACATATCTCAGGCACAACCTATCCGATTTCATAAATTCTTTTTGTATTGGACAGCTCAATTATTACGGAAGGTTATTAGCTATTCGATATCACGCTGCGACTTTTAAGGAGAAGGTAATCTGATTTCGTTTCAATTAAACAATGCGGCAAGTAAAACCCCGGGGCACAATTAGTGTAGATATGAGTATAGATAAAATACTTTACTTTACCTTTTATGTTCTCTGTAAGAATTTCATTGGCTAGGCCTTTTTTGTCGGATCACAATTTTTTTGTAAGACATGAACAATGTTTTATCTTTATGGACATTCCTGTGCATTTTGTAACTCCATTATGCCTTAAGTACGTGACTATAAGAGCATTCTCGCCTTAAATGGTGCTACTCGCTGATATAGCGTGGGTGTTTGAAGGTTTGTGAAAGTATCGGTATTATAAAATACACGACTCACGCATAGAGAGGACGACAGAGTTACGAATACGTTTGACTACGTCTCCAAAGCTGCTTCGATCAAAATATTATGGTATGACGTGAAAATGGCATAAAACAAGTGGTAAAACAGACAGACAGATTTCTCATACAAAGTCCACCCACATTTATCATTAAATGATGACGTAAGACTACCCACGACGTAAAATACGTCGTCGTACGGACTTATTGGAAAATAATATTTATCTGGCTAGTCCCGGTGATGTAAGGAACTTTTTATGGAAGACTTGCACCTCGCCCCAGCTTTGCTCGAGCGGGCAAATAAAGCCTTGGGTACTTGTCAATAGAATAAATAGCTTTTGGACTTTTACCACTTTCAAAATCGATTCAGTACTTTATAAGTTAATATGGAAAAAACAAACAATTAAAAAATTTCTTATAATATTAGTTAAGATGAAAGCAACGAGCAAACGCTTCGTATTAATGTTCCTTCCTATAAAGATCCGTGGCAATCAGAAGTGGGATAAAGTAAGAGTAGACCTCCGAACACGTTGCTATCCGGACGGAAAATACTAGCCAAATGTTTCGACTACAAACCTGTATTCAATGAGATCATCCTACTTATTTGGTCAGCCCATTCTTTTTTCATAGAAGAAGGTGGCAAACGAGTATGGTGGGTGGTTCGATATTTAAATGAACGCTACCCATCTGCAACAAGCTAACAAGTTGCAGATACGTTTCCTACCTTCAATGGACAGAGGAGATAAACAAAAAAACGATATTTCCCTTTCCTATCCATCCCCTCTCCCGACAAATCATCTTCCGCTTCCCATCGTTCTCTTATTGGAAAATTATACGAAGGGGGTAAATAACTAGGATTGGCTTTTGGCACCACGCTCATCAGACGAAACGCAGAAATGCTTCACGCCTGTTTTCTGTGAGGTCGTGGTATTTCACCGGTCGAGCCGGCCCATTCGTGCAACAGATGTTGTTGCGGGCTCTACCACTCTTGAATTACCTAAGTATGTGAATTTATGTAACATCTGCAAAACTTCAGTGTTAGAATAAAAAAATAAGATAGTTTATATATGGATTGTGGGCAATAATTTTGACCTTGAATTTTATTGACCTTTGCCGTTTAATGTTGTTTACACATATACTTTATAGTAGCCTCTGCGTTAATTAAAAGGTTTAAATTGACTGAATCGGTTTGACTTTGAGTGTAACCTGTTAGATGCGTGTTATCGCATCAACTCGATCATTCCTTCGTTTGATTGATGATTCAGTTAACGGGTTCTGGGATGACAGTCACATATTAGGTGGCTCTATTGGTCAAGGTTGGCGACTAAATTGACGCGCTCTTTATGGATCTATAGCCAACAATGGTTTTTAAATGACTGAAAATGATGCTGTATATGTATGTCTTCCGAAGTAGTAGATACCTTGTTTGATATGAAGATATAATTTTTGTAAACAAACAAACGTCATTTACCATGCATGGCGGCCATTACACTTTCTATACTTTCATCGGAAATCCTGAGATAAAGAGAAGTGAAATTGTGTACCTAATATGGATAGCTAATGTTTTAAGGTAATGTAAGATAAAGTTGTCCTCGATAATATTTTGGAATTAACGAAAACCTTTGTTTACAAAAATTCCATCTTGCTGTGAAACAAGGTAAAAGAGAAATGCTAAGATTTGTTAATGTTATTTCATCAAGATTTCCAGCCGTCCAGTTATGTTGTATAATACACATTTTTAATAACCTTTTATTAGAGTTAATTACCAAATAAATGAAATATGCACTCACACCCGTAACCTATACCGGTAGGCAGAGATTATGGATTTCCATTTGGCGCGATCCTGGCACACCTCTCTCGCTTCTTCTACATCCATACATCTACGCATACAAGCTCGTCAGTTACGGGTACTCCTTATATAGCTTTTCTTTAGTATGTCACTAATCTGATCGATATAAGTTCTCCTGGGACGTCCCCTACCAACACTGCCATTCAATTTACCCAACAAATGAATAACTTTGAATGTATCTTACTTAACATCACCCGGAGTCAATCAAAGCGTTACCTTGTAAATAAATCTTAGCCTTGTAGCTTGGTACCTGTTTACGGTAGTAAATTATGAGACAAGGAGCTCAGAGATAACGCGCGATATCTGCTGTACCTTGATTGCGCTAAACAAAGGTCTAGATAACTCTGTTAACTAAGAATATAATTAACTAATGTACATAATGTTAAACCTCGCCGAGAATAATCTTCTTTTATTCTGATAATTAAAATTTAGGGAATTGATTCATTATGATGACTTAAAATAATTTTTAATAAAACATACTTGTTATGTCTTTTAAACGCGTTGGTAAAAGTGTTGCCTTATCCCTACTATTATTAAAATTGTAAATGCGAAAGTAACTCTGTCTGTTTATCTGCTTTGCCTAAAATACTAAACCGATTTAAATGATATTTGGTACAGAGATAGTCTAGGGTTTGAGAAAGGACATAGGCTACTTTTTAATGGGAAAAAAGGGCTGTAGAAGGATAAAATAAGGGATGAAAGTTTGCATGGAAGTTCAGTCATTTTTGATTAGATATAAATAAATATGACAAATAGGGGATTTAAATTCGTATGGAAATATGTAAGGTTTATGTGAATGTTTCATAAATTCACGACAAGAGAGAAAATATTAGAGAAATAAACAGGAGAATAGTGTGTTAGTGTGTAGTGATTTTACGGAGTCAAAATGTAAAACTGAACTCAAGAAGCAACGTGCCAAGCGCCGCGCCGTACACAATGAGCGGCGAAAAGCTTATTATAATGTATGTATGAATTTTATTAGCAAAATAATTATCCTAAAATATTTAAAATGCTGCCCAGTCACTATTCCACGCGGACAAAGTCACTCACACAGCTAGTAACTTAATAAAATTGTTGTTTCTTTTATCACAGTTTGTGGTAGTGTTGCATGAAATCTTTTACCCTTGTGAGCTCATTTCTAACTACAGATATTAGAGACAATAGAATTAAGCTTTAATCAGTGTAAATCAAATTCAATCTTATAAAAAACATATAACCCGTACTTAGGGACACCCAACAACTATAAAAGCCCAAAACACTTTTAAACCATCATGCGATGTTAATAAAGAGATAGCTCGCTCTATCACGCGACACGCGACACGTAAGTGTTTAAAAATCTTTTTTTCTCACCACGCACGTGACATACATGAGTGTGTATATTAGATGGTCAGTGATCCAACGATGGAATTCGTTTTGACTCATCCAATACATACAGACAAATGTTTGAATGAAATCATGCAATTAAATAAATTGCTATTAAAATTTGCAGATAATAAGTAAGATTTGAAAATTCACATGATTGTGTGCGCGACTGTAAACACAATACACAATTCCGATACAAAATCCTGCATAATTACTGCGTTTGTGCACATCATAGTCCGAGAGATGTAGAGCTAACCAACTGCTATCTAGGTAAGATAGGGTAGCGGGGGGGTTAATATATTCGTAGAAAAGAAAAAGGGTTAGCTAGTTTAGAAGAATTTTGTTGTTGACGTTAATAATATTTGTAGAAAGTACTTTTTTTCTTATTGAAGAAGGCGGCCAACGAGCAATAATTTCAGTTGTCTTAGCGTAGTACCAAATGCCTAGTTTTTTAATTGTTCAGACCGATTTATTGTAAACGGAGGTAGCAGGCGAGTCCTGAATACGATTTTCTCTGAACAGATATACGAATCCAGGCACGGTCCAGAGAAAAGAACCTATGGTGAGGCAAAAACACCTCACATGGCCCGTCTACTATTATAAATGTATTTTTTAGTTATTACGTTGAATATAATAACATGCACGAATTAAAAAAAATTGCAACGAACCTAAATCTCGATCAGTCGCAGGCGCGGCGCGGACTTTAAAATAAAATAAATACACGACCGCGGAGAATACACCGCCTTCATAATTTACTGCTCATGTTCAACGTGTACAGTCGCGCTCGAAACACTTGAACGGGCACTTTAGATAGCATTTTATTTGTGTTCACAATGTCGACATTAACACATGATATAAAATGTATTAATCGTCACAACATATCATGTCGAATACAACGTTCTTGTTGAGTTGTGAACAGATCAACAAACACTTAAGAACATTCAGACTCACCACAAATATCTCGGCTAGAAATCAAACGGTCTGGTATATAACGACTAGGTATTTTGACATCGAGATGCGTTTGTGATCTACACTATAAGTTCATTTTACGTTATCTAAAATAAGTGATTGTTCGACGCGACTGTACATATTTTTCTTCATTTTATCTCGCTGACCAGCGTACCTTGACCGCTATTCGCCTCCAACATGACATCATCGCCGATTCGCTTCGCCTTTTGGTTTATTTTCGCGCAGATCACCCCTCTCTTTTACACCAACACACTCAAGCAACCATCACGCTCTTTCGTGATAATTAAACCCAGGGCTTGTAACAAAGATCCTCATTATGTGCTGTTGTACTCTACTTTCGATTTCAGATAAGTTCAACAACCGGTCGAATTCATTACTTTTATTAGTGCTTGTTGTTGAATTCTTTAATTTTGTTAAGTGGATTAGCCATGCAGAGGGCAAAGCAAATGCTACAAGTCCTTGTGCGTGAAAAATTACAAGTAAAAAAAGTCATACGCTACCAGAAATACTGGCTCGTTTCGTCTAGTGATTAAGGTGCATAAGGACGCCAAAAATTTCCCCATTTACTTATTTTTTTTATATAATGAATAAACTGGCAATGTACATACTATTTTGTTTCCTGATATTAATAGATAGCGTTTTATCCAACTATATATATAAAAGGCCAATGTGAGTTTGTTTAACTTTAATTCCAAAACGACTCAACAACTTGTCAGGGATACAGAAAACCAAGCTCTTTCCGGTGGAATGCAATTTAAATTACAAATCCAGCGATGAAGATAAGAAACGAAAGCATGCAAAGCCGCGGGGGACAGCTAGTGTAATATAAAGTGAACCACGTGCCCATTTTATCACGAAATAGTTGTACTACTGTTTACCACCTGATACCCGGCAAAGTAATTGAGGTAAACACATACAAAACAAACACTAGTAAATTATGGTCTTGGTATACCTTGTCCTCCTCCTACCCACATCTCTGACGACTCATTTATCTCCTTCTTCTATACGAATGTAAAAGAAAGAGAAGTAAATGATAAATCACATGTCCACACAAAGATATCCTATTTATTCTTGTTGAACTCTTGGCGGAAGTTGTGGTCCGAACAGATTGTTGTAGAGGGCCGACTGCGGCATGACGTAGTCCGCCGATATCGCAGGCGCCTCAAGCAATTAACATTCATGCAATTATAACAATTGTTCCTTTCATCGTTAATTGATTACTCACGTTCCTATAAAAATATTACAAAACTTCATCTTGACTTTCGTATAACTTTTATATGTGTTAAATGATATATATCATTATATATTAATGAGCCACGTATTCTTACCGCCATTTTGTATGTGAAACATCCCTTCCTTTTCCTCTTTATTACCTTTTTTAAATATGAAATATTAGTAGATTGTAAATACTTTTTTTTATCATTCCAACTGAACTCAACCCTAACATGGTAGACATTCGAAGACGAATTCGAACACACGACCCCATGTTTCGATACTGCACTTCTAAACATTAGGCTATTGGCGTTGGTCACAAAAAAACCAGATGAACGTTTGCCGCCTTCTACCATAAAAAAGACCACATTAGAAGGGAAATGGTACATTTCAAGGATGGTAGACTCTGATGTCTTCATACTTTTCTAAGCTACTTATGCAGTTGATGCCGCTACTTCATTCGGCCATGGTTGAAGACAATAACTCTGGCAGAGCGGGCAACAACAACATCTGTTGCACGAATGGGCCCAATTCTAATCCTTTCCTGATAAGGTTACTATGGAAAAGGGAATAGGATTGGATTTCAAAATAGGACAAACCGTTTAGGCCTCAGAAGGTTACAATGGCACGGACGTACGTAAACACAAAAAACATTACCATCCTGCCAGTCAGGCAATAATAAGGTTTAATGAACTTATAACAGTAACGTCAGCAAATGCAATACAACTAACAATATTCATTAAGTATGAGTCAAACTGTCGTCACAGGCCGATATGAAATCATTCACATACAACAGCTTGTCTGTTACGAAACCGGAATGAGACGAAAGTCTAGTTATACAGCAGGACTCGAACGTGGCCGTGGATCTATATTTAGAGGCGCTCTCGCATTCGCTCCACCGCCGAACGAATCTCTAAACAAACCAACGTGCAGGTTTTGGCAAACAAGATAATAGATAATTTATTATTAACTTTTGTTTGTGTGTAAGCTAAGATATACGATATTTCAATGAAAGAGAGACTGCCGGCCTCCGGCATATCACTCACTGGACGAAACACAAAAGAAAAAATACTCCTACTTCATGCCTTCTGTGAGGTCGTCACCGGTAGAGCCGTCCCATTCGTCAACAGTTGTTGTTGTAAATTATCTTGGAGTCTTTGTGCATCCAAAGGCACCAGATTACAAGAGAAATGCAGAAAACTTCAATCATCATCATTCATCATGATCCTGTTCCTATTTAAAGTAGGCTCGACACAACACGTTGTCATCTTCCAGTCACTACTTTCTCACTCGTGTCATCTTTTCCGCAATCCAGGGATCTTTTCTCAGGCCTACCCTACCTATATATTCCTCGACAGTAATATCTAAAACTCCCTTGTGACATGCTATTCTTCCCAATAACATGGTCATATCAAGCGTCGTAATTTAACTTCTGATGGGTCTCGATAATCTTTTTAATAGAAGCTATGAAATCGATGATTTTAAATCAAAATGATTCGAACCTTCGGCCATAGATCGTATACAGTTTAGTTATAACTGCTTCTTGATCCTTAAATATAGCCTATTTTAAATGTTTGTTACATGATGTATGTCTGGCTATAAATGTCAGAAGCGTGCCCCGTCTGATGTCACGTCTTGTCATTGAGACAGATGTCGTTGTAATGGCGTACGTTAAATAATTTATATTAGGTAGCACGAGCGGAGCGAGCCAGTCTAGACGCCATGTGTGACAATTTACTGGTTGTAAGTTTGATCATTTGGTTTAACAAAATCTCAGAGAGCTAGCAGGATATATTATAATATAATAAAACTGAAGAGTATGTTTGAACGCGCTAGTCAGGAACCACCAATCGGAATTGAATAATTCATTTTGCATTTGACAGCCCAATCATTAGGAAAGGTTTAAGGCTCTATAACAAGCAACGACGCAAGCCGAGCAAAGAGAACATATGAGATTTCTATGATTAAATCACTAGAGCAACGTATAAAACTTGGACCCATCCGAAGTGGCTCAACCAATTTTAGTGATGATGAGTTTAACTTGGAATAAAACATTCCAATTAAAACATTAGTTAATATTTAAGAGAGTGTTCTCTGCATGAGGTCACGCGGTGACGTCAGCTCACTGCATACGGCACTAAAGGGGTCAAGTTTATACAGTAAACCGATTAAGTATTATCTTAGTTGGGTATGAGCTATTACAATAATGAATGTCTTTACCTTCAAGATAACTTATGTTACTGTAGACTGAGATAGCAATATATTATGCGACTCATTTATGTTGCCTATAGTCACTGTTCAATGGACTGGGCTGACGGACCGGACTGACAGAATGTTTTTCTCGGGTATATATGTATATCCGTTAAATTGTGACTTCTAAAGAAGGCCGTTTAGGCTAAAGCCTAAACGGCCTTTTTTTGCTTGTGTTGAGAGGTGGCTAGGAAGATAGAAGTTAAGATTTAGCCCTTGGCTAGCGTCTGTACTCCGTAGTAGATCTTACATACACATGAATACGGTGTCTTCTTGATTCTTCTATTTTTTGCCTTTCATAATCCTGAAAGTGAAACTTATCAGCATTTCGATAATTGGAGAGGATCGATAGTAAAATCTCAACGAGCCGTCACGTTTCGTTACACGAGAGAGAAGAACGATATAACGTCGATTGGAGGAAAAGAGAGCGATTATATCCGTTCATTACGCTTGCATATTTTGCGTGTTTTATGGAAATTTCGTACTATTGTAAATCTTTTGAAATACTCTTATTATTGTAGTCACTTTTTAGTATCGATTTAAATATAATAGCAAGAATAACCATCTTTCAGATTCAGAAGAAGAATTTTAATTCGATTAACCTACAAACAGATTCGTAACACTTCGTCAACAAGTCGTTGAACACACCGACCGTATTACATTTTAACCATACATAATGGTCCGTACATCGGATGCTCGATGACATCTCGCGTTATAGGTAATTCTATACAATCTTCCACGCAGGTATTTTATATTCAAGACATTCGTATCAACGTAATGTAGCTCTTATTTACTAGTCCATATCGGTTATTTTGCTACGCTGTAATGTGCAATAAGGTGAATACTTCGCGGTTTTGTGAACGTGTAGGTGTACGGTCATTATGGCAGATACCTCAACAAGATTGTTGACAAGGACATTGTATTTTATAGGTTATGTTCTTGAATATACACCAAAAAATAATATATAAAATCGTGATACATCTAGCAGAAAAAAGTTTAATGTTTCGTGTATGAACGCATCGTGACTGAAAAATTTGTACAGTCTGTAAAAAAGGTGCGTCGACTCTCAACATTTGTTTGGGCAAGAGACACTGACACACACTAATGTCTATTTTCCAAAGTTCAGAAATAATTTAGGCACACGAGCTTCTTTTTGAATATATGAATAAATTTGTTAAGACCATAGACTGCATAAACAAAGTTATCGATGACTCGTTTTTGTAAAAAACTATACTTTCTTGTTCTTGGACATTTTTAAGCGTCGAAATGTTTTATTTTTTAGCGGTTGAAGCAGGTATAATCCCTACTAATATTATAAATGCGAAAGTAACTCTATTTGTCTGTTACACTTTCACGCCTAAACTACTAAACCGATTTAAATGAAGTTTGGTACAGACATAGTTTAGACCCTGAGGAAGGACGTAGGCTACTTTTTAAAGCGAGAAAAGGGTTGGCCTAAAAAATTAAAAATGCTGCCCAATGTCACTATTCCACGCGGACGTAGTCGCGGGCACAGCTAGTCAACCATATTTCAGTGATTTCATCTCACGCATATTTTTATCTAATACTTCCTCGGCACTGTGTGTAGTGGGCGAATTGGTTGTAAAATGCCGCCCGCCCACGACACGCGACCGGTATTGCGCGATCCCGTCCTACGGACATTTCGTAAAACGCCACATAGCCCTTCGAAGACCAGTAGTTAGCTGGAAAGAGCAAAATCTGACAGCCCGCTATACTTCGTAAATCAAATTCGAACACAAGTGACATCCACCCACCTGCACTGGGCCAACGTGATGGATTACGGCCCGGAGGGAAGGGGGGACAGGTCTCCACCTGTGACCCTGCAGTGGTCCCATTATTATTATATGTGTATTACAAATACAGTATTCAATTTATATATGTTAATATATTGACTATTTTGACTATAATAGCTTATATAAAAGATATATAATTAATTTAAAACATTATCGCCGTACATTACTTCCATGTAACTCACATTGTACACGGCGATATGGCTCACAAATGGCCGATTAGGAATTACATAACGATTATTTTAATATTTTAAGCCAATTATATTTTTAATTACATTAATGTACTGCTGTACGAGAGTAATAAACCGTTAGATCCATCTAGAAAAAAGCATCTACAACAAACTTAGGCATTATCGACTCCGAAGTGATCCTACATTTTGTTAACGCGCGTTCGACACATGTATAAAATGCGCAGAACTATTTTTAAAATCTCCATCGACTACAGTATTAAAATAAACAGCTTATTCCGAGTAAAAGTATACATTTGCTACGTAAACGGGGCACTGCGGTGCTCCAGAAACATTCGAAGGTTACCCACCTAAAATAGGACACTTCAACAATATTATTTTTGAGATATGCAAATGCTTATTGTAATATAGTTTCTTACAATATTACAAGAGCCGGCGACGATCTAATCATCATTTTACAAGCCCCGAAAGTGATCCATTTGTCCCTAATACAGATGAAAATCTAGTTTGATTTTTGGTAGCTTTGAAACATATTAGGTAGCTAAGGTGTAGATGTTAAGCTTACCTTTACTATGCAATTATTAATATATAATAAAAGATGTTTTCATTAAACGACTCTAAAGATAAAGCTTTTGAAATAATGTTACTAACAATGTAAATGGTGTAAGCAGTCAAGGGGAATATTTTTGATGATTGATACGATTGTATACAATGAAAAGTGTCGCTTTGGAGCGCAGAAAATTGTGAAAACATGAAATTACTGGGCATAGCATAGCTGTAGTTCTTAACATGAAATTCTACTCGTTTACTAATTTACAATGAAAAATATGTGGCACATAGTTTACAATGAATTAAAAATGCTAGAATGGTTCATTCTTCGTATTTATACTGACTATGTATTCAGAAGGTTGCTCGGTTCAACTGTTTTAGAATATCTTCTTAGAAAACAGTACAAATAAATAAAGATCAATGCAGTATATATTTTGGTCAAAGAGTAAGAAGACAATTTTTTTACCATCATCTGTTATTTGATCAGGAACTAGATTATATGTTAGAAATAATATGTATGCATGTATATAAAGATCACTCTCCAGCGGCAACACTCGCAAGGATTCAACTTAATTTGTTTAAAACCCAATTGAGAACAGAAATAATATAAAATTTCGTATGTATCTTAGTATTAGACTTAGTAACAGATGAGGGTATACATTTCTTATACCCTATCTTATACTATTAATATCACGTCTTCTTTCCTTTTCACGCCCACAGGTTTTTATACTAAATACACGTAATTGTACTATTCGATCCTACGTGACATTTCAAGGCGGTTCAGTTTCTTTGCATTGAATGAATGGATTAAAATTGTATAGGAATTTTAGGTTGGATTGTGAAATGAATGGAGGTCTCATGTAACGTGACCTCGAGCAGTGTTTACTAGTTCCTGACGCATATTTCGTGTAGATTATAAAAGAAAAAACGTTATATTTAAAATACATCTTTTAACGAAATAGCAAATTTCTTTGATCATACTAAACAAGTTGTGACCCTCGGCTTCGCCCGCTGCGCCGTTCCTTTCTTAATATAGGCTATCAAAAAAAAAATGAAATCCTATCATTAGTTTCTCAGTTTAGACCATTCAAACAAAGTCTTCAGTTTTATTATATTCTATGAATATAATAAAACTGACGACTATGAATATAATAAAACTGACGAATTTATATACCTCCAGATACCGGGTTCCATACAAATTCATTCAAAAATTAAACTCGATTTTTGCGCGCATGTTTACCAATGTATACATATATTAAGGTCTATAATTTGTAAAGACCCATAAAATTTGTATCAGTTTTGATTTTTAAATAAATAAATAAATAAAAATAAAAAAAAAAATAAAAATACAAATGTTATTCAAAAATTTAATTAAATTACAACAAATATTTGAACAACACTTTTTTAATCTATTATCTTTTATATTTCGTCGTATTTAGGGTTAATACAATGTTTTATTGTTGTTGTTGACAACATTTATAACACGTTATGGCGTCGCATTGTTATTGTTAAAATGTTTTATATTGTTTTGTATAAAATATTCTGGATACATTATAAAATTAATTAATTACTTGTGAAACGTGATCTTCGTACACTTATCATTATTCGAGGTATATACACGATTTCATAGCACAAACCGTCATTTTTTAAATTACAAACACAGAGGTTTTTTATTTGTGTGGCGAGAAACGACTGAGCTGGATATTACAAAGTCGCCAAAAGGTGACTTCGTAATATCTTGCAGTCGAAATTATCACACACACTGAAAGCCTAGAACTAGAACAACGTCTCACCTGTCACCAAATTATGTTTTCATCCAATTATTATTCCTTTAAAGTTCACTACTGAAGGTCTTCTTAGGCTTAAACCGAAAAGGTCAAAAGACTTGGCTTGATTAGAGCGTGTTGATGGTAGTAATCGTAGGTTTTCATACGCTGGTGCTTTTTTGCGTTCTACAACATCCACCACCCATTTCAAAAAGTTCCTTACTTATTTCCTTCCAAAGTATACAAAAAAAAAACTCTAAAGAGATTCATATCAAGTGGTATACTTTAAAAACTGTTTTTTTTAATTGCCACAGCTCATACCGTGGTGCTAATACATCAATCACGACTTGTGAATAAGGCATGAGGAAACTGTCCGTCCGCGACGCACGCAATCCGTCAATTAGAGCCTTACATCCTACTAGTACACCCACTATAATCTACCTAATCGAAATGGCCGGTGAGAGCAATCACTATTTGTAATTTACCGACGAGGTTCTCGAATATTCTTAGTTCTGGGAAAGCATTCGGCACACAATTATTCGGCTCATAATTATTCGGCACATAATTATTCGGCACACAATTATTCGGCACATAGTTATCACATATTCCATAACCATGTTAAAATGTATAAAACTCTAAAAAAATATTACCCGATCTCTAGCCATCACGTGATTGTCACGCCAGTTGCAAGAAACTGCGTTCATAGACTATTTCGATGATTATTTTATTTTCGATTTAAACATGATTCCTGCACTATATACGCGTACATTACTATATCGGAAAAGCCATTAAATGGCAAGTTAAAATTAAGAGTTGGATGACGTGTCAAGTATAATAGAGTTTATTTGCAGTTACCTGCTGGCTGGGAGCGCGGCCAACTAGGCTGCAGTGCACTCAGCCAGGAACTTACATCACTAGTGTAGTGCACCTCTGTCTTATTTATATCGATATGTATTTCTATACATTTTGTTTTCTTACTAACTTGTTTTTTTAATATATTTATAACGACGCTAACAAACTGAATATTTGAAGGGTAGGCAGAGTTTATATCTTACTTATTCGTGCCCTAACCTCTTTATCTTCATATCAAGCAGAAAAGTAGGTACCCACACGTGGGGAAGCGAAAGGGATACGACAGAACCGTGTAAAGCTTTGTATATCATATAAAATGTGTAGTAATTCATTATTAATCGATAAGAAAAGATCCGGGGTTGGCTAGCAGAAAATTTAAGGTCTCATGACATGAAAGGCGCCCTTTGTAACCCTATTATTGATTAGTAAGGTTTAACAAAGTGTATGTGACTAAATAAATAATGATGTGCAAGACTGCATTATCTGTATAGTTTTCGAAAGTTAGGATATTACCACACAGACACCATACGAGGCACGACAATTACGTCACATCACTACTTTCTACGTCTGTCTAGATCTAGACATATTTACATTCGGTTTTCTAGTTTTTTTCTTACCTACGAACTTCGTAATGTTGGCATAATTGAATACGGTAGTGTTACTTCAACTGAAAACTAACCTACCGAGTGGACTACGATCGGGAGTTGAACAGCAAAACTTTTACAGAGTATATAGGAAAAATATTAACGACTTTTTAATTTAGTCAGGTTAGAATAGTCTCTCCATCCTTTTAATGCAGATCGCGTTCGAACGAAGCGAGACTTCGTTCATTGTGCGTGAAGCTTCGCAATCTATAAGATCGCCAGCATTCTTATCAGTATTTTCTTCCGATTTTGTCCCACATCGAAATCTTGAGGAAATATTGAAGAAAAACCTTCAGAGAAGAGGTTATAGGTATCATTCCTATCGGACTACATCTCCACTTAACATCAGGTACTCAAGCACTGATTTTTCCACTAAATGTGTCACATGTGACAACTCACCTGTCACCATTCAAAGGACATAAACTTTAAGAACTAAGTTTCCGTAACAACAATGTCGAAAATTTTTAGCTGACTGAATCGGAATATAAGATGGCCGATCCGTGAATTCTCTTAATCTAGGCGCCTTGCAAGCGAGACTTACCGCCAGAAAAAAAAAAACATCCTTTAAAACGTAGTTTTCTACTTAGCATATATCCTGCTCCATATATATTACTAGCTCATGTAAATAAGCAAGCTTGTCTTTGTCAGCCGACATTTTGCACGAGCGGAAATGTAAAATTCAAACAATACCAAAACGCGTTTGACTGGTTCTGTTAGCACCGAATGTATTTTTACCGTGAACCGTCTCAACGCGTGACCTTCGCACAACTCAAATTAACGTTTATGGACATTTAGTTTGTTTTATTACAAATGCCTAAATTAAAGATCAATCAGTATAAAAATTATGTGTTTCTGAAGGTCTAATACACTAAAGCTTTTAAAAAGATAGCAAAACGCAAAAAGAGGTGCAATTTGATTGGTTCTTGGCGGAATAGATGATGTAATAAGTCTTCGTTGAATCCTGCCGTGGGCAGGACCTCTCAAACAAACACATAAATTATGTAAACAAAAGAAACAAGAAAAAGTAGCGCTTTCCCACAATTTATGTTTTGACCAATACAACTAGAAAGATTTAAATGATGAGCATTTTTATAAAATAAACGACCTGTTTTCGACTGTCTCGTTGCCTAAAACCATTGATGTAATCTGTGCCTTTAATGGCAGAAAGAAAATTATCCATTTTTTTCTTTTATAAAAATCTACCAACCAGTTTTTACAACACGATCAATAGCCGTAGCTGTATTTGGCAGTTTCTCCAGTATTGTATTTAGGAAGAAAAAATACATATCAAGTAACACAAGTACGTGCTCAAGGTTTTAATGAACTGAGTACGAAACAATTTAGATAAGAGCAAAGTACTTAGTGTAGCGAAATACTTGAGTTGAATAAAAATAACTCTTACACTAAAAACATTTACAGGATCGTCGGATAAATCATCCTAATATCTAATCTATCATTTGGCGGAGGTTTGAGAGAGCTTATTCATGAATAGGCTTGCGTGTCTCTCGTGTGTAAAGCGATAGGTGCCGCAAACTTTTTCTTTCTCCTCTCCGTATCCTTACCAACATTCCTCCTCGTTTATGTACAAGTTGGCAACATCATTAGTAGTTATTACCGTGGGTTTACACTGCCAAAAACATTCATACAAAACATATTCTCATCTCAGTTATTTTAGAGAGAAAGATAGAGAGAAACTTTGTATAGTGACAATATAGGTCAGTGGAAACCTACGGTTACAAATTCTTATACAATTGTTCCCTTGATCTCTCTTTCCATTCTTTTATAAGAGATGATAGTTCCCCTTCCTTTACATTTTAGAAGAAAGTGAAGAACCGTTTGCTACGCACAAAAGACTGTAAGCCACTGCGGTAGGTCGGTCCCTAATTTTTCTTTTTTATAACTAATTATCAATCATGCTGCAGAATAATCCATTAAAATTATAAACATTTAACAAACAAACTTAATTGATGACTTCATTTCCTGGGAAACATTTTATATCATAACTACGGAGGACCCTGACATAATTCTGCGGGTATTTTGGTACTGGTAACACTGAGCACGCATAACGAATGACACATTATACATTCCGAGTAAATGCTTAGTGTACCTACCACAGTATACTGACACTCGTTGAATGACCTTAACGGGTTCTTCTGGCGAAATATTAAGGATAAATACATTGCAGATCTGCGAGGCTATTCAGGTGTGACGTAATCTCACGTTTTGACCGTCAATAAATGTGACCTACGTAAGATACTTGCTTCAGGGTTGTGCAAAAAAGAAATTCTACATTTATACAAAGACTTTATTTTTGTATTTTCGAAATTATTTCAATCCAATGAGCACAAATCGCAGGCGATTGCCTAAGTCTTTGTGTATAGAGCGTGTAGCCGGCGTGGATGAACGCCAAGTTTTAATATTAGCGCCCTCGATATGACATCAGCGGGCGCGATGTTTACTCCGCTACGAGTTATTGTTTTCCAAGAACTAACTCGAACAGTATTTCACGCACATGTTCTAATGGTCTCCCTGTACGTACCCAAGGGTATTAAAAGACCACCTAAGGTTTGGATGAATTTAGTTCTGGAAGTACTTAAGGGTATGCAACGATTGGACTGATAATTGCAATAAGTTTTGGACATTGACAGATCTTGCGACCATAACCAGCCATCCGTCAGCTGTCGCGCCAGTGGCAGTTGTAGATATGGGGTCAACGCGACCAGGGAGTTATGAAGTACAGGTGTTAACACTTCTGCGATTACACTGATTGTGGTAAGATCGGGCTGCGATGGTCACTGTGACATCACGGGAGTCAAATGGGTTTTCTCCTTCAACCGTAACAAAATAGTTAACTTTAATAAGTTCTCTGCCTATCCATCTATATGACGTTGTGGATTGTTTATACACGTAGTACGGAACAGGAAACAAGAGGCAGATATGCTAATGTAACCGCATGTAGATTAGCAAAGCTAGACGTGTATGCCACGCTAAATCTATACAAGACAGACAAAGAAGGATCCGGATCATACATGTTAGTGATGGTCAAGCAACACATTTTGACGTATCGTGTCGTGCTGTGTATAATAGTTAACTATAGTTTGTTTCAAATAAGATGGAATGTTTTGTAAACAAACGTTAAAACTTACCTTTTATGTTAAAAATCATAAATTCCAAAATATTTTCTAAAAACAACTTTATCTCACATTACTTAATAATATTAGCCATCCATATTATACAATTTCATTTCAATTTATCTCAAAATTACAACATTTCCGATGAAAGTATAAAACGGTAATGGACGCTATGTAAGAGTCGTTTGATTGTTTACAAAAATTCTATCTTGATACAAACTATACAGAAACATATCGCTTTCCTTTGTACTTATTAGGTTCAGTATATAGTAGACGAGCCTGTCCCCGTATTAAACCGGCTACCAATTTTACCGAATCCAAGATTTTTCTTGGTAGATGAAAGCAAGCGACTGGAACTTGATGTTGAGTCAGATTGCAGATGACTGACGCCTCCCACACAAGCATACGCTACAATAGAAAGGGTTAGCTTTTTGTGGGGAAAAAAAAGGGGTCGATGGATGATGCAAGCTGACTAGGAATCGACTCCAACTGTGAGGTTTCGAGTTAAAAAGTAACTGCTTAACTATCACATATACAAAAAACTTGTCAAGTTAAAACACATCGTACCTACATTCAGCCGCTCACGTCAGCCATGTGCTTTGTGGTATTGGTCATCAGTTTCCAGTTTGACTCATTCATTTATTACGTCTTAGCGAGTATGTTTGTTGCATTTTAAACAATTCTTGCAGCTGGTCGTAAAGAGAAATGAAATAAAAAAGACCTACAGGTTTTTTTTTTAATTTTATGCCCTGGTAACATAGACCTACAGGTTAGGACAGCCATAGATTAACGACTCGCATTTACTACGAATGTATCTCTGAATACCTTACATAGAGTAATATTTACGCGATGATATGCTTGGTGTTGCAAGATATCAAAAATAATCACAACTTTCACTTTCAAATGCGACTTTTGCCCAGCACCTATGTATGTACATATTATATATGTATAAGCCAAGTAGAAACACTTAATATTCTTTGTTTAAATCTTACGTCAAACACTAATACGATTTAAGATTGGACAATATTTCCTCTAACTCCGTACCTATTTTGTCTAATGGCTCATTGAGTAGCTATTTCGAGGGTTTCAAGACTCGTAACCGCAATGCGTCAGCGCGCATCATCCATTGATGAGATGCAGTCACTACCCAGCGCTTGCTTCATGTATATTTCTGTTCGACTTGTGACTCATCCATACAAAAATTTATCGTAGGTTTAAACTGCCGAAAACATTCACACAAAACATATTGTCATCTCAGTTTTTTCAGAAAGAAGGATAGAGAGAAAACTTGTATCGCGACACGATTTTATACCAGTGGAAACCCACTGACTGATATATCAATGCACAGCCTTCTGCAGCAGCAGAGGTTTCTGTATAGGCGAGCACTTAGGCAACTACAGGATTTTTCTAAATTCATCCCCTAAAGATCTAAAGCAGGGGATGAAAGTTTGTATAGAGAAATAATTATAATCCAATGTCAGTTAACCTAAGTTCTATATGATCATATTAAGAGTTCAGCTTAGACTGAACTTCTGTTAAATTAAATTGCACAGCGGATGATCCAACGGAGCGTAGCTAGTTTATATTCTAATATACCAGGTAAACTATGGAATATAGGGGCTTTAATGACCTTGAGGAGGACTCAAAGTCGTTTAGGTTTGGAAATGCTGCTGAACCGAATTATCTTTGTAGGTACTACTAGTGTAATCCTACTGAACCACATACGGTTAGCGGGCCGGTTGCCGACCCCTAATCTAGGCTACCGCTAAATTTCTTCTAGTTAGAAAAATGATTCACTGCAATTAAATTATACAAAACAATAAGTTCGAGGTATTTATTAAAAGTGGTTTTTGTAAACTTACAATTCAGTCAAAATTAATTACAACTGTCTTATTTTTAAATAATTAACGTTCAAAATGTTTCACTCAGTCCTGGTTCTATCAATAGTTTAAACGATATGTATAGAGTAAACAAAACTGTACAAATACAATTTTAAGGCATTCCTTTGCTGATATTTCTAAATAAATAGCACATAATATTTTAACTTTAAAAAAAAAAACATTGTATTCATTTATTTTCGACCAATACTCATATGCTACATGGTACAGATAAAAGCGGTCGCAAACAGATTCGCCAGTTAATATGTATAAAACTGACTAACGATAATCCAAATAAATACAAATACGAATCTTTGAACCAAATTATCCATGATAAATGTTGGATAATCTGGTTTGCGATTTCTTAGTTCATATAATGTGTACTTAATTGACGTTGATCTTACAATGGACCATTATATAGAACAAACTCATATTTTACCCCTTTGTAGTATGTTTTAACAACTGTATTTTTCACTCATACAAAAAATGCCTCATTATAAAACAATGTCAAAGCTATTGTTGATAGCGTTTCATTTTCCTCTCCATCTTTTTGCGTTTCTTCTCATCTTGTTCAGTATCTTCAGGTGCTTCTTGGAAGAACCAGGGTCCTAGGAAGTTGACCCAGACCAGCCAGAATCCCCTCAGCGGGATCAAGAGTAGCAGAAGCCAGAAATAATTGGAGAGGAGAGCGAGGAGGTGAGTGATAGAAGATAGAATCACAATGTCCTTTACGTGTTCTCCCATGCCACCCTCCATGTTGAGGTCTAGTCCAGGGTCGATCAGTACATTCTCTGCGGTAAACTGCGGCCTACTGATGAACTTCATCAGTTGGTAGCAGATGATATAGATGGCAGTAATTAATACATTCATGCATATAACCAGTGTCGACATCTGCTCATAGAATAAGACAAAAGTGAAGATGTTAAAGAACGCGGTCGCACCCAGCGACATGTTTCGGTAGAATAACACCGTAGCGGTGTTCTCGGCTAAGATTTGCTTGGCGCCCTTTGTGGGCGCTTTCCCTTTAGGTGGTGGCGCCATCTTTGAGCCTGTCCAAAATTGTTTTAATCAATTATCAAAACACAAGAATCAAGATACAAATGTTTGTTCACAGGTGTAGTATTCTCATTGCCACGGCAATAGGCTCACCTCCTGTCACACTGGTGATGCCTTATAAAAAGCATATTTTTCCTTACATTCTAATCGGGATAACATAAGAGGTATTAAAACTTATTTATCTGTACTTGGGTGGATAAACAGAGTCAATTTATTATGTTGCCGTGTTCATACTATGAATGGTAAATTGGATCCATATCTAAACCTTGTTATCGTACTTAAAAGTACATAAATAAAGTAAAA
Source organism: Papilio glaucus (assembly GCA_000931545.1). Lineage (NCBI taxonomy): Eukaryota > Metazoa > Arthropoda > Insecta > Lepidoptera > Papilionidae > Papilio > Papilio glaucus. Next base: position 144,469 of record JWHW01008770.1, read on the forward strand.
AGTTGTTGCGGAGATTATATTAATCCTAGCATGGTATAATAATACAGATATATATTCAGTTTTATTGGTCAGTATAGAAATACACGTCAACAATAACTAGAGTCTGGCTGATAAATGTTGGTGCTGAAAAGCGGGGCGAATTAAAAAAAAAACAGTGAAAACAATTCCATTTTTAAAAGAATACTTAGACCTACACAATTTGATACTTTAATATTAATATTTTTATTACTCGATGTCTAAATTAGATTGTTCTTAGTATATTTTTTTTTAATTAAATTCATTTATTGATTATTTTAAATTTTCCACGCTTTTCAGTATCAACTTTCATTAGTCAGACTACAAGTTATAAATTGGCAATAATTATTTACACGTATCATAGTCCAAATAATACATAAATGTTATTTAATATTACAAATGTAATCTATATAAAAAAGAAAAACCAATTGTGTTTCTAATTAATGTAAAAGTTATTAAATTCTAAAACTTTCAACTAAACTGATTATAGAAGAGTGCACATACAGCCAACCTTTACTGCCAATTTACTGATAAACATTATTGCGTAAGACTGCGTTTGGCAGCATACGGTTAATGTTTCAGACGTAGAAATTGAAAAACCACGAGTGCTAATTCTAAAGCAAATAAATGTTAATACAATATATTCACACAATTTTCTCTAAAAGTTTTACAACTTAATAATACACTTATATATAAAATTTCAAATTAATCATATATCTTGAAGTCCAAAATCGAACGTTCCAAGATCGAACCAATAAGAGCTTATTAAAAAAACACTAATATCGTTTAAAAGCAAAAAATAAAACGAAATTTTAGATAATTAACATATTATTTGTAAACGATTGAATGCGTAGTAACGTAGGTATGATTGTCTACGGTACCTTCACATAGTTGAACAGCATTTGACAGATAAGTTGGTTGTCTATGGTAGAAAAAAATCAATAAAATAATAATCCAATTTAAGCTTCTAGACTTTTTTGTAGAATGATTGAAAGTGTATTGTGGTGACATGGTCTTCGATGGTAAAAGAAAAAAATATTAAAAATTCATCATAGTAATTCCACTACTATTTTTTACTAAAAAAAAAGGGAAGAGCTAATGACGTTTCTTTTACTCGGTGTGGTGCAAATCTTAGCTACCCAACGTGCATTACATAGCGCATCTAGCCCAGCGAGGTGGGTAGAATATATGAATTTTTATTACACACGGTACACATAAATGTTTAGGTATCAATTACGGTTACATATTGTAGTCTTTAGGCTAATAATTCTTCTAACCCGTCTTCTACCTTCGTCAAATCAAATCATACAATTCACAATTTTACATAAAGTAAAGTTACTCTTTTCATTTTTGAAGTTAAAACTTCTTTAGGCACGCTTGACTTGGAGACTAAGCTGGTGAATACGCGACGAGAGCGTTAGAGAAGTGTGATTGGGTGAAAATTTAAGCCAAAATCTTGAATGTTAAAATGGTCACAAGGTCAATTTGAATTAATTAAACCAGTAAAGCCGATTCAAACAATTAATAGGGTGCATTGATAACTTCGAGAAAGTCACGACTCAATATATCCGTGACATTTAAACAAACTAGATAATTCAGGTACAATACCGTACTCTCAGTTTAGCCCCGAGCGAGTCTAGATCCTGCTCGTCATCCTATACGCGGACCATATCCGAGAAATAACGGAGTAGAAACAACCATAAAAGGCCACGAACTACTTTGATATCAAAGAAATATACGTAACGACATTTTGGCAACATTCGAGTGATATGAGACACGGAACGTCATAAAAAATAAACAATAAAACGAAAAAAATTCATACTCACAGTGAATCAATTATAATTTCTGTAACTATACTTCAAAACTATCACAACACAAACACTCAAAATTCACTGGGCAATTTATTTCATTATTATAAAAGCACAACTGAGGTATTTATATTTAAATCGCGGAGACAAATTCGAATTTCGTAAATTCGTTGCTGCGCAAGCGTTTACAGCCAACGATCGCGCGCGGAATGAAATATATTAGGCGATGAGCTTCGCGCGCTCGCGTTCGACACGACGCGGGAAAACGAAACGGATACGTCATCTCGTTTTCTGTTTACGTCCCTTTCACTTTGTTTTAAAACGAATGAAACAGATTTATTATTTTTTTGCTATGTTATTTTACGTGGTACGTTTACATCGACGATATCGAAGAAAATTATTTACATTATACAGATAAAAAATTTCAACGCATATGAAAATAATGACTCTTGTGCAACTTCTGAATGAATATTAATGAATGAAAATCAATGAAAATCAATAAAATAGAATAACGCGTATAGTACCGTGGGGCCTGTTTTTTTTCCAAAGCTTTGCGTAATAAAATTGATTTATATGTTACCGGAATGAATGAATGAATATTGGTGATGAGATCTTGAATCTTGCGGAAAAATTATTGAGAGTACCATTTCGTCATCGGCAGACATTCAGATAACACGGGAGTTCCTGTTCCCGGCTAGATTTTCGAATTTCATAGACAGTAGAAACGTTAGTTTTAAGTTTAGTTTTTATCAACTTCGTTTGATATAAGCAACCAAGTTTTTTTGTACATATAATGCTGAGGCAGCAAGCATAGTTGTTCCACAATATGGCAGACGATTTTTTGATTCTATACTGTCACAGTTTTACATTTCCATGACATGGATGAAATAAGTTTTTTTTTAAACCCTGTACTTTTTGTGTCTTTAAAGTCCAACTTAAACAAACCATTTTTACAATGATGAATGATGAATCCTACTATCTTACTAATATTATAAATGCGAAAGATTGTCAGTATGAATGTGTTTGTTACTCTCACG
>JWHW01008770.1:148220-163448 GCA_000931545.1 Papilio glaucus
TTGAGAGTACCATTTCGTCATCGGCAGACATTCAGATAACACGGGAGTTCCTGTTCCCGGCTGGATTTTCGAATTTCATAGACAGTAGAAACGTTAGTTTTAATTTTAGTTTTTATCAACCTCGTTTGATATAAGCTTTATAACCAAGTTTTTTTGTACATATAATGCTGAGGCAGCAAGCATAGTTGCTCCACAATATGGCAGACGATTTTTTGATTCTATACTGTCACAGTTTTACATTCCCATGACATGGATGAAAGTTTTTTTTTAAACCCTGTACTTTTTGCGTCTTTAAAGTCCAACCTAACATAAACAAACCATTTTTAAAATGATGAATGATGAATCCTACTATCTTACTAATATTATAAATGCGAAAGATTGTAAGTGTGAATGTGTTTGTTACTCTCACGCAAAAACTATTAAATGTATTTGAATGAAACTTTACAATAATATAACTTATACATCAGAATAACATATAGGCTAAAGATTTGTCCAAAATATAACGATAAGTGTCAAGAAAGGAGGAAAACATTCCGCAACATGATAGCTATTCTGGTGTGCGCTGCAAAAACCGTTAGTTAAACGTACATATATAATGTATAATGGAAATGTTTACCTTAAATAGTTCTACAAAAACGTCCGCGACAGCATAAATTTATCTTTTATGTGTAAGCCATTATCACCCAAAATAACCTTCTATTAATTGTATGGCGGAACGAAGTTTGCCTGGCCAGCTAGTAATTAATATAATTAAACTATTTATAAGAACGTCATCATCTATTTATATCAGACACATTTTATATAGCAGCGAATTTTATAGATGGTTATAGAACACTGTCACGTATTACATTCGCATGTATGACACCGACGCATTGTGAACTTCGTCAGTTTATAATCTCACAAGGGATATTATAAACACAATTTCACAATCAGTCCGTGAAATTTACATTACAGAACGAAAAATATAAACTTTACTTTTTCAACTATTTATTACTACGTATGTCTCAAATTATAACTATTCAAGATTATAACGAATTGACAGAGTGAGAAACTAATTATAACGAATTGACAGAGTGAGAAACTAATTATAATTCATTAAACAGGACCATGTCACCAAAAATAATTATTGAAAATCAGCAGAGCCAATAGATATTAAAACATTCGATGTTAAACCTTATTTAAGCGTACTTTACGTAACATTTTGCTTTAACACTTATGGGCTGTGACAAGTGATATTAGCATTTTTGAGAATAAGTTGGCACGTTGGCACTTATAACCACGAGGAGAGCTTTCGTAATTTCAACATCTAATTTGTTGATAGTATGCAAATATGATAATTTAAATAAATTGTTGGACTTCTGAATTTGTGAAGATACTATACATATTTTATGAATTGAATATTTTACAATCAACTGAAATTATTATACCATGCTATTTCTAAGGACATTCAATTAGGTAGATAGTGAATTAAAATATACACTATAATTACTATTTTAATTATTGCAATTACTTAGATAGGTGTAACGTAAGCAAAATATCGAAAAATGTTGAGAAAAGTAAAAGGAATACAAACCTATAATTCACTTCTTATGTCTATGTATAGTAGTGTCACAAGTCAACTATAACCTTAAACGTCTAAAACACAGGTAATTATGACAAGGCAGTTTTACATTTCACTGTAATTATAACAAGATATTTACAAGTATCTTACAAAAGTTATTACAAATCGTCCATGCTTTTAGGTTATCATTGACAGTGACAGGCAGTAATGCTTGGGTGTCAAGTTTATTTCATTTATAGATGGCGCTTTAAACAAATATGAAAAGTAGTTTTCAACACTTAATCACTAAGCAGTGTCTAAAGCTGCCTACAGATGACGCTAAAAACTTTAAAGTTATCTGATCACAATGAACATGAATCACGAAATCATAAAATAAAAATAGTATTATTGACCCTCTGTTTTTATCTATAGGTACACAATATTATAAATATCCGAGGCTGCATTGCAGCCAATGTTTGTTGCATTTTTCTTTGGGTTTTTTTCTCATTGATTCTTGTTAGGTAATTTGATTTTGCACGATATAACCAGGTAGATTGCCTTTTACTAATTTTATCTCCATTGATAATAAAATAAAATATATTTAGGTTTAAGATGGAGCAGACTCAGTTTTAAATTTGTTCGCCTTTCGCGCAACTTTGGCGAGGCTCCAAGATGTCCATTTATGGAAGTGGGAAGTATGTGAACACGCACGACGTTAGTGTGCGTAAAAAGCGATATTGATTTCAAATGTAATTGATGATTTACCATAATTTTGAATTGTTGAAGCCCATATTTAGGCTGCACCCATAATTTATTGTATGAACAACACTGAAAAAAGCAATGGTATTGCATGTAATCTGAAAAAACTGTCGCAGACTTAAAAGTTGCGTATGTGTGAGTGGGCTCGTTTCCAACGAAAATAATGATTTTTAGTGAAGTACCGTTCTTTTGAAATTTATCGATATACTAATTTCTATTGGAATAAAATTAATTTTACGGTTTTTATCTCATTTATTTTAAGTTTGATGTTCCCCACGTGTCGAGTACTTTACAACGCTCATGGTCAAGGGGGAGATTGAGGTGACCTATGTCAAAGTTACTGGCGTAATACCCTCATTATTTCAATTATCATTTCCGCTCCGATCTATGCAGAATGAGCTCACAATCTCTTGAGATCTTGCAGTTATATGCATTATTTAACAATTAATTTTATCAATCTCAGAGTCCCAAGCAGGTGGTAGCACCCAGCCATCTTCCGTGTTGAAATAAGGATTATTTATTATTATTATTTATGTAATGGCGGGGGCCGTTCAAAACATGATCACAGATTGCAGACTTCTTGAAGCGTTGGTGATTTAAGTAAGCTATGTTTTCTTTTACCGGCTTTTGATGGGTCTCTTTGTTTGTCCTTGATAAGAAAGTCCACACTAACAATCAAGCTTGTACGCTCCTGCATCTTGTAAAGGCATATTACACTTGACAACTGTGGTGGTTCACTCGGTTACTGCGATGTGGGCGTGGGGTGTAGAGATTCTTGTCAAGAAGTTAACCCTTGACATTTTGTAAATCCGCTGCCAGATGTTTGCTGTCACAGTTCCTTCGTGCTCTCTGAAACAAAGATTTTCCCACGGTAGCTAACTGTGATGGATGGCGGTGAGATTCAACGCTTAAATTTCTATCGCTTTAGATAAAACCCTTTTATCTTAACACCGTTTTACTAAAACGTCTTACTAAATCGTTACCAGTCTTTATCTAGACGTTGAAATTTATTTTGGGGTTAAAGAATACTGTTACTTGGTTGGAAAGAAAAATTGTGAAAATATCATTTACACACCGTTTGTAGAACCTGGGCCTTATAGGTGTAGTGTGAAGGGCTTTCTCCTCGAAATTTTCCATAAATATAAGATCCTAATATCCAACAAGTTTTATTACAACACCTTTACGTATATTTCTATTGCTTTAAGTCAACAGATGTTCTAAATTTAAATTATTTAGAAACATAAAACTTATTAATTTAAAACATTAAATTGCCTTCTTAGATAAAACTTTTGACTTCCAATTTTTCAACATTTTTTTTTTTATTTGTATTTAACATATTAGGATATAAATTTTTTTGTTCGAGTCACGTTTAATGTTAGTTAGCAGTTTTTGTTCAAGAGCATCTGAAGAACTTAATTTATTGATTCGATCGAACAGCGACTATTGCCCAAACAAATATAATAATATATCTGAATCATTGGAAACTTCGACTCTTCGATTCTTGGAAGGATAAAAATTTGTTAAAAAAAGTAAGACCTTTGTTGTTTTGATTTACTTTTGCTATAAGTTACTTTTTGAAAACGTTTTTGCGATAAATATATCGATATCGACTCAAATATCATCGTCGTGACACTATGCGGCGAGTGAATCAGCACTAGCCCACGTATTCCTGCAATGGTGATATAATGCAGCTTTGTCCTTATTGGTCAATACGCCCATGCGGCAGTTGAATCGACCAATCACAGCACGGTACGAGTAGCGTCGCTTCCCGAGTCGCCAACCCTATAAATACTTGCCCAACGGAATTTTTAAGACATTATACGTTCGGCAAACCTCTTAACCGGTCCTGCGGAACGTCGACTGATTAATTTATTAATTTAAATCTACGTTAAGTTCAACAAAACTCATTTCAAAATGGTAAGTAACTTTTCTCTTTGATTACTCGTCTATTTATAATCGTTTGCTCTCCTAAAACGCAGTGTATTTGGGTTTCGCGACAATTTCGCCGGGTGGTGACGCCATTTTGTCGGCGCTTAACGCGATCTACGGAATGTCCACGAGGTCAGGTGTGGCGTTCTTTATTTCAAATACAGAGTTTATACCAGAGTTTTGATTTTCTATTGAGTTCTCTTGTTTTTTTTGCCGATAAATTAAATATTGTTACGTTTTTGAAGTCTCAGATCAATATCAAGGATGCCACGCCCTTGATTTGTTTAAAATTGTTTTGTTTGTGAATAATCATCACTAAAATTAGTCTATTGATAACATGGATTGAATGAATACTTCAATGATGACTGATGATTTTTATCAAGGTTTTAGAGTTCATAAAATAGAGAGCTCCACTCAGATCGATTTATCCCTTACTTACCGGTCGCCGATTTCACTATACTTCACAAGTTCTCATATATATTACGATTTATTATAATACTACTACTATGAGCTTTATATTTAACATATTGTTTTTTTTTGCCAACAGCGTGAGTGCATCTCCGTACACGTTGGCCAGGCTGGTGTCCAGATCGGTAATGCCTGCTGGGAGCTATACTGCCTGGAGCATGGCATCCAGCCTGACGGTCAGATGCCGACCGACAAGACCATCGGCGGTGGTGACGACTCTTTCAACACCTTCTTCAGCGAAACCGGCGCAGGCAAACACGTACCCAGGGCCGTCTTCGTGGACCTGGAGCCTACAGTAGTCGGTGAGTTCAAAGATACACAAAAAATTGCCTCAAGATCAAAATGGCATACAATTGCAACAGGAAGTCTTATGTTCAACCAATAATTAATTTATCGTTTTAATTTTGTTCACAGATGAGGTTCGCACTGGTACATACAGGCAGTTGTTTCACCCAGAACAACTTATCACTGGTAAGGAAGACGCGGCAAACAACTATGCCCGTGGTCACTACACCATCGGCAAGGAAATCGTCGACCTGGTCCTCGACCGCATCCGCAAGCTCGCCGACCAATGCACCGGACTCCAGGGCTTCCTCATCTTCCACTCTTTCGGCGGTGGCACCGGATCCGGTTTCACTTCTCTCCTCATGGAACGTCTCTCCGTAGACTACGGAAAGAAGTCTAAACTCGAATTTGCCATCTACCCCGCCCCGCAGGTCTCCACCGCAGTCGTCGAACCTTACAACTCCATCCTCACCACCCACACCACTCTGGAGCACTCCGACTGCGCCTTCATGGTCGACAACGAGGCCATCTATGACATCTGCCGCCGCAACCTCGACATCGAGCGCCCGACCTACACCAACCTTAACCGTCTTATCGGCCAGATCGTGTCCTCCATCACCGCCTCCCTACGTTTCGACGGCGCTCTAAACGTCGATCTTACAGAGTTCCAGACCAACTTGGTGCCCTACCCGCGTATCCACTTCCCTCTGGTCACCTACGCGCCCGTCATCTCAGCTGAGAAGGCGTACCACGAGCAGCTGTCGGTGGCTGAGATCACCAACGCCTGCTTCGAGCCCGCCAACCAGATGGTGAAATGCGACCCGCGCCACGGCAAGTACATGGCCTGCTGCATGTTGTACCGTGGTGACGTTGTCCCCAAGGACGTGAACGCCGCCATCGCGACCATCAAGACCAAGCGCACAATCCAGTTCGTCGACTGGTGCCCCACCGGCTTCAAGGTTGGCATCAACTACCAGCCACCCACCGTGGTGCCCGGCGGCGACTTGGCCAAGGTGCAGCGCGCCGTCTGCATGTTGTCCAACACCACAGCCATCGCTGAGGCCTGGGCTCGTCTCGACCACAAGTTCGACCTCATGTACGCCAAGCGCGCCTTCGTGCACTGGTACGTCGGCGAGGGTATGGAGGAGGGAGAGTTCTCCGAGGCCCGCGAGGACTTGGCCGCCCTCGAGAAGGACTACGAAGAGGTCGGCATGGACTCCGCGGAGGGTGAGGGCGAAGGAGCCGAAGAATACTAATTTGCTCGAACGGGATCACTCGCGTGATACATTCCCAAAGTGAAATGAAATAAAAAATTATGTTGAAAATTTCTTTGTTTACCTCAACACCCCATTACTTATCCTTCCATTCGATAGAAATTTTATTACAATTATGAAATAAATCTAATAAACAAGAAATAATAAATCTCGTAATAATTGTCCAGGAGACCCTCAGTCTTTGCTACAGAGTAGTTTAATGTTTAGTGAAGCTAGGCTGCTTGCCGTTACAATTTGAATACAATAAAATAATGTTAAATATCAGGCTATGAAATGGATGCAGCAAATCTGAAAACTGACGCTGTTCGAATAAACAATCCACAACGATTTATTCTATAAGGCCAAGAATCATCCCTAAATTGTTCGCAATACTTCTCTCAATTATATTAAAGCTGAAAAGGCCACTAACTTAGTGACCTTTCAAGCTATCTTCTAGGTTATAGGCAGTCATAATAAAAATCGATAGCTGAAGCAGCGACCAAAATTTTGTTACACAATAGCAATAAAAACCATAATCATAGTCTAGCCCAGTGTCTGTCCATCGATGAGTAATAAGTACATAAGGACGATGTAGGTTCCTCTACGACCACAGACTATTGATCGGTGTGTCAATACAGCGCGCGCAGCTGTTGCCTTGCCGGAGGTCGGTATTGATCGTGAACCTACCTGGAAATTTCTGGGAAGGTAATCAGGGTGAATTGTACACCACAATGTGTACAGTACTTTACGTTTCTGGATCAAAACTTTTGCTAAAATGGATATCCTGTGTAAATATTTCTGTCAATAAGTAATTACATACTGTAAAACATATATAGAAGTGTATATAGTTTCGAATAATCAAAACCGACAAGACCGAAAAACAAACATTTGTGGATATCAATTCAAAAATGGATAATCAAATCAATTCACAGGTTATATTTAGAGAATCTTAGCCACGGTCTTTAATTGATAGAAAAATAATCGATTTAATTTTGTGAAAAATCGATTTACTCCGTACACAATTATAATATCTGGTCTAGAAAGTTATTGCACTTGTCTCAATCGGTCTCGGACAACTAAATTGAACCGTTCCGTACGGAGTCACGTTTCTTGACACACTTACCGGAATGGAAAGCTGACACAGAACTTACAGCGAACACCATTGTGTGCGGTGGATTGTAAAAAAGTATAAACTCTCAAGCTTGCGGATTGCAAGTCCAATCTTGTTTTTTAACCGACATAGTCGTAAGACTTTAAGCTAAGCGCACTTAGCTCTTGGCAATGACGTTATCGAGCCAAAAATCACGTTTATTGTATGGGAGCCCTCTTAAATATTTATTTTATTCATTTATTTTTAGTATTTGTTGTTATTGCCATTACATACATACATCTGGGAAAATCTAAACCAGTGATTCCCAAAGTGGTCTATAACGACCCCTAGGGGTCTATGACAACCTGCAAGGGGTCTACGTCAGCCAAAAAAAATATTTGGGGGTCCATGTAATGAAAATGGGGGTCCACGATAGTGGATCTCAACACATACACTGATAGTACCTATTTACTTACATCATACTATCTTATAATATCCAAACATATACATTATTTATAAAAGTACCTATGAAGTAAAAAATTTATTATATATGTTTATAAAATTTATTATAAGAGCATCAGGTTCATCCTTCTCACTAAAAATATTGACTTATTGCTTATTATTATTTATATATTATTTTATTTATAGTTTATTTTATGTTTATTTAATGTTACGTATATTTTACATAACAGATACAAAATTTTATTTTGAGTAGTTTTGATTTAAATTCAATTAATAAATGTATAAATTAACATGTGTTTTTACCTTAAGTTTTTAACACTAAACTTCACTACAGTTAGAAATCAATATCAGGTAAGTACTGGGTCTACCCAACACGGAAAAACATGGCAAGGTGTCTACGACACAAAAAAGTTTGGGTAACTCTGATTTAAACTGTCTAACTAACATGGTTTATGAGATACAGCCTGGTGACAGACGGACAGACAGACAGACGGACAGCGGAAACCTAGTAATAGGGTCCAGTTTTAACCTTTGGGTACGGAACCCTAAAAAGTCTGTACATATATCTGGTTTCCCTACTTTCACTTAAGAGGTCTCCCATACGCGAGACGGAGTGTAAGCTATACGTATACTAAGAATCGATATGATAAAATCTTGCAGCCATTAAAATTCAGCGTTCTGCTCTTTTGCAGATAGCATAAATATAAATATTAAATCCTATTTTTGTATAAAATTTTCAACAATCAAAATCAATAACCTTATAACTTATACTAAAATATCATAAAGTAAAAGGAAAGTATTTAGACGTGTAACACAAAAACATTTTACAATCAATGAGTGAAGCAATTTTTCAATACTGTATAAGGCCGTTGTAATAAGAAAGAGTAAGGTCCAAGTCTCATTGAGGTCCAACCCACGTATTATCACAACGGCCCCCACGTCCTGACGTAATCCTGCGCCGACAACAACCAACAAACAACTTATTATGTTCAAGATCAACATCTCGCTAGTTGCATGACATCATCCAACGCCATGTTTGGTCGTCATTGTAGTTCATTCAAAAAACTTGTCCTAGTTGTTTCTTAAGTTACGTAACCTCTTACTACATAACACTCACGCTTTTCACTAAATGAGTAGGCAGAGATAACGTCTTTTACTTTTCACGATCACGCTACATAACTACATGTTTAATGTACCTATAATTTCTTGGGTTTTAAGTAAATATGTTTTGCTTATCAACTATTCGCCCGTGGGTCTGAGGGGAAAATTCAACAAGGGAAGATGATCTGTGTAATTTGGTTGAACTTAACAAATAGGATAGGTTTTAAATAAACTAATACGCGCTCACGCCCTGTAACGCTGAGGAGTAGGCAGAGATCACAGATTTTCATTTGGCGCGATCCTGGCACACCTCTTGCTTCAACATTCATATGCTCATGCTCGTCGGTTACGGGTACTCCTTACATCCTCCTTTAGTTTGCCACTAATCTAATCGATATAAGTTCTTCTGAGCTTTCGTACGCCAACGCTGCCACTCATTATATAGGATTGTTTTTATCTCAATTATTGACCTTAATATCTATTTGTTTGCGAATGAAATGTTTTATATTATAATAAGTAATGCTACCCGTGCGAAGTCGGGGCGTTTCGCCAGTTTTAATACATAAAATTGAATGATGAATGAACGATGAACTGTGAAATTACTCACCTGACTGACTGAAATATGATTTGACATGAGACATAGGTTAGGTTTTATCTTGATTAATTATGTCAATATTTTTACTGCTAATAAAATCTTATAATATTCACATAGTATATCGCTCGCTTATGGTATCTATTCCCTTAGATCTTTTAGACTAAGCAACGTATTTTAATGCGATTTTCATCGATATACAGAGTGATTGAAGGGTTAATACGTATAATACAGACATATTATAGTAGAGAAAAGCAGAGAATTTCAAAGATTTGTAATGTACGTCGTAACAAACATGTTGTGTGCTTACATGTTACAGTGCGTACTCAAAATAATGAACTACGGAATTGTATCTCTAAAAAAGATCTAGAAAAAAGATTGGGATGACATAAATCTATATTTTAAGGATAGTTAACTATACTCATAAATAATGCTCACGTACAATGAGGTAATTGAAAAGATATTTAGACCGATACATTATAAATATGTTAGTATATATAGCATAAGGTATGCATTTTATCCACATTATGATAATCTTTTACACCATATAATTTGAATGGGGTTGATATAAGAAATCGCAAAGTAAAAACTAATGCGCGTGCAAATAAGATATTATAAAGTTTTATTTATGTTTTTATGCGAGGCAAATATTTAAGATTTATGTTAAATAGGTACCTATGTATAAGCGGCATCCTGTAATTCACATGTTCATAGAAGTAATAAAATGGAAGTATTCGAACCGATAAACTGAAAGGCGAACACCCGCCGACAGACGAAGCGACGGCCGCCTTAGTTATATTAAACCGTAAGTTCAACGGCCCCTAACATTAACTGCACTAAAAATAGTATTACGGTCCATGCGGAGAATACAGTGAGGAAGATGGTTTTGTGTCTGAAAGATTTACAAATAAGAATAAAGCTTCTAAAACTAGAATACTATATTTTTTCTAGATTATAACGTTTAAAACATCTATATAAAGCAAATAACCAAGTTGAGAATTGACGGCCCATTTGGTGATAACACAAAAACATATTTAAACCGACAGCTCATAGTAGAATATAAACTAAATATGTTATTTACCCCATTATGTCCCAAACTTTACAAGGCTGATTTTTTAAATGTTTGTTTGATTATTGTCCTATCAGGTATATTGTAATTGGTAGAGATGTTTCTCATCGCGCAATGCGCTAAAGAGATATTAAAATTACTTGCGTTGAAATAACTTTCTTTACCATATTGTAGCATAAGATTAATCCTTTCTTACCATTTGTTACTTCTTATGCAGATGATAGAAAAATTACTTATTAGTTAAAGTTGCACAAGTTTTCGTAGACTCGATAATTTAGACGAAATTAAAATTGTTTAGGTGTAAAATTACATCGTTTCATTTTATTCTCTCCTAACAGCTTGCAGTTAGCACTGATGTTATACGTACCTATACATTGGAGACGTGTCTCGCACGCGGGCGCTGGAGGGTGGGGGAGAAGTGTTTTAAAATAACTTGCATTTATATAAATTTTCCATGACTAAGATACCCATGAAATATTTTAACAGCTGTCTTATTAATATTTACTATTAGTAACTGCTACTCATTTTAATTACCAAACATATGTCTCATTGTTATTTCCTACGACAACAGAATATGTCTTCAAGCAAAACAATGTAACAGTGAACTTGACCTCTATGTTGCGTATCTTAGACAATATGTCGATTTAACAATCAAAACGTGTTTTTAGAATGCAAAGGAAAGATTGTTTCATGCAACATGCATTCTGTTTCTGATTGCATTCATTCAAATTGAAAGTGCGCCATTTTGTCGTTCTTGATAATCTACTCCGCTCCGTATAAACAAGTAGCGCCATCTAGTTCCTCAGCTGATTTATGTTTAATTTCTACGTAGAGTTTATTTTATTAGCCCATATTCTTGTGACGTGTATCCAAATCCACAAAATGATTCATTTCAAATGTTATTTTATCTCATATAATCTATACGAAGCGTTCTTTCTACATTAAAATAATAACATAATATAAAATATTGTTCATAACAACGACACTAATAAAATATACCCATTTAAACCTATTTATAGAAATATGTTTAATTAATTAATGATGAGATCGCGACGATCTTTCGATCAATGACTAATACCTACACATATCATCTCCTTGTCCTTTTCCCACTAATGTGGGGTCGGCGCGTACCGTAGTTCATACTGTATAGGTTTTGGCTACGGTTTTTACGACCGAGCGCCTGATTGATGTCAACCCTCCTCGGGAATAATTGGTTGTACTTTAACGTCTTGTTTTATCAGTGTGATCAAAGACATTTCCGTTGCCGAGATAGTCAAATGGGTGAGGACTGTTATTGGTATTTGTATATATGTACACATATTAATGTACATGTGTGTATGAAATATCGTCACCAAAATGTTTTGAAAAGGAAAATAAAGACGCGGCATATGTTATGTATTTATTATACAGCTATAAAGGTACGTTTACATTGAAATTTATAAATAATAAATTTCTATGAAAACAGACCGCAATGAGTTCAAGACAACCTTGAATATTCAACATAGAATACAAAACAAAGTTATTTGCATAATTTTAATTTTTCCTCATTCAAATACATTTGACATTTAGTGTATTTAAAATTACGATAGGATAAGAGCAATACAAAATGTGAACATCATTATAGAAGGTGACGATCTAAATATACCGAATTGTTTTTTTGTATAGTTTTTCCTGTTGTTAACTATATATCAATTTTAAAGTAAAAAGGGGTAAGCAGGCAAGCGACATACCAGGTATATAAGGTCATCATCAACGACATGACAGCAGACAACCATCCGAGGACTTAAAGATGCGTTTTCAGCTTTTGGATATGAGGAAGTGTTCCCTCGGGGTCGTGGGCGGTTAGGGTGGGGGCACTGGACGGCAACATGGTAGGACCACACCATGTTGCCGTCCAGTGTTACCGTTGCACTGTAGCACTGCAAGCTTACTTGTGCAGGGGTACCGGTGCGTTTGCTAAGAATTTGTTTATAAAACGTATCAGGTTTTATGCCCTTGAATCCTTGCCTTGATACCTTAACTGAATTCTCACGTAATTATAAGCGGAATGTTAGGTTAGAGGAAATAAAATAAAAGCGTGTTTTTTTAACTTAAAGTTTATTATTTAACAGATTTTAGTCTTATTAGCTCCAAGAGCTTCGTGGTAATCTAACGCAGCTAAAACCTAGTACAATATTAACTTATTTAGTATGTATTGTTCAAATTTACAATATAAATAAATATTAAACAAACTCGATGGAAGATCTTTGTTATAAATTGAGAAAACTTGAAATTTATTCAATTAATGAACAGAAGTTTATATTTTTATGGGAAAAGTTAAATAATTTAAAACGAAAACATAGTAACGTATTTAAACACAATTGTGATCGATCAATCATACAAAACATAGCCAGTGATTTTTTTTCAAATAAAGATAAGGTTAGGAAAATTTTTTTGCTTAAATTAATATTTTAACGTTATTGACGGTTCTTACAGCTTCATCGAATACAGGGGTCGCGATCCGGATGATCTAGAGCTAAAAGTAAAAAATTCCAGGTCCCTAATGTAATCTAGGGGCCTAGTTGCTGGATTGGCCAGCTATCGGTGTAATATGCTATTGTCTAAGAGCTATGTATTATTTATTGCAATTTCAAATACAACTATTTTATTTCGTTCTAACAATACAGATCTTCAGCATCCTAGTACAAGAGCCGGCATAAGGATACATGGATACCACAAAAGATTATCATCAGCTATGGCACATAAGAAATTATTCAGAACGAAAACTAAAATAACAATTTTAATTTTTTTTAATTATTATTATATATTATTATGTGATCAATATAAAAATATAAAATCAGATATGTAATTTAAAAGCTTGATGATGCAGATCTGTATTGTTTGTCATATAGACTATAAACATTATTCTTATACAAAAGTATTTTGTATATTTCTATTATTTATTTGTCTCATTAATAATATACTAATTTTATTATCTACAATTTGCAATCCGCAGACGTCAGCAAGTGAGGAGAAAATAGCATATAGCCTTCACAACGTATGGAAGTATATTATAGATATAAATATATAATAATAATAAATAATAATATGAACAATATTTAGCGGTCCGAGTTTCGACCTTACGTTGTGTATCGGTTACCGACCCCATTAATGGTCCAATGCATACGTAACGGAATTTTACACGTGACGGGGACGGGACGTGATTTAGTTAACTCGGAACTAACGTCCTAGTGTTGTAAACTGTAATGTAACATATAAATATTGAGAAAATTGAACTGGTAAACGTCCTCGTCCCATCCCGTGCCAAGTCCTCGTCCTGTTCCGTTCCGTGTGGTTATACTGTTATGTATGCATTGTGCTTAACTTATCCGTCATAAAAGTTATCAGATATATGTTTTTAAATACTTAAATATACACACGCTTCTTATAGTGTCAATGCTGGATAAAATCCTTTCCTAATGAAAAAGTATTATTTCCTCTTTTGGAAAGAGCTCTGAAGGAGGCCTGCAAGTAATAACAGATATTTAAATCTTATATCTATATATATAAAATGCGATGTATGTATGTATGTTCTCTATAGACAACGAAAGGGCTCTACCGATTTTAATGAAATCTTCAGGAAATGTTCCAATTGACCCAGTGGGTGTTCCTGTGAGGTTTGGTAGAATGGATCTACATTATTAGTGCTAACAGGCTAACATGGAGCGGGTTACTATTATCTATAATAATTCTTCAGTATGTATGTGGTGAACCTATTTTGATATTTTTTTTGTGTGAGTTCCAGGATGATTTTGATTTACTATCCATAAAATATGGCGCTGCCATCGGGTTCAATTATTTTAATGGTTAATGAAAAACCTAACTGAACCCATAGACAACGTTCATAAACAACCGCTGGATCATTGTCTATTATCTGATTGTCTTAACATGCACCTAGAACTATGCCCACGATCTCGAGTGACACTTTTTAAACTGTTACTATCTTGCCAGCCTTAATATTTATGTAGGTGAATATAAAAAGCTACTTATATAAAACATTATTGCAAATCTATTTTAAACAAGAAATGACACATTTTGTAAAGCGTCCGATCTTAAATAATTTACACTTCATATATTTTTTATATTATTTTTTTATACTAAGCTTACAATATTCAACATCTAGTTTTTTTTTTTAATTAAATGGCTATTTATGATTATTTTTATCTGTCACTCGGATTGTAATATTAATTGTAAAGAAAAAAATTAATACATTTTTTAAATTTATGTTATAACGTGTAATGTATTTTTTTAGTGTAGCAACTCTAAATAAATAACGGCGTGCTAGCGTGTTACAGTCTACAGTCACTCAATTTATTTTTTTAAGTTTCTTATATGCTATTTATTTAGGAAACATGATAGAGAAAAGTTACATTTATAAAAACAAAAACAAAATGAGAACTAAAAAATAGTTTTAGTTCTCATTTTGGTTAAACCTTTTGTCTTTCGCGAAAAACTTGTGAAATACATATAAGGGAAGTCATTGGCGCCTTTAAAAGTGGTTTAACTTAAAAAAAAACCTAGCAAAGCAGTCAAGGCAATATGTAACTTAATTTGTAAAGTGCAATAAAGATTTAGTAAGTAAACAATTTCACTTGAACACATTTCTTCACTATATACAAATAAAAAATGTTTTTTTAATAT
>JWHW01008770.1:186755-200591 GCA_000931545.1 Papilio glaucus
CACATAGTAAATACTTTAATATATGAAGAACATAGGCTTATGTTACATCGTTTTAAGAGAACATTAGTGGTTCGTAGCTACACGAATGTAACGTTATAAAGGCTAAAAGTAAGGCTTAATGATTTAACATTTTAAAATTTCACGCGATCGAAGTTGAAGACGAATTAAACTATCTAAAGAAACTTTTAAAACTTAAAGTTATCAATATAAGACACACACCAATTTAAGTATATTTGCTCTCACTGGTCCATTCTAGAAGTTCCTAGAACGGGATCACTTTGAAGAATCTGGTTAACCTATAACCATTTGCGACCAGCGACATCTGGTGACCGATCGTCGATCACAGCATACCAAGTCAATGATGTCGCCTTGATGCATTCAAAGACTCACTAATAGGTATGATTTAAAGTTAGAGATTGTTTTTATGTTTATCGTCAGCATCGAATGCGCGCGTTTATAAATAGTTTGCGGTGAAAAAATGCGGTCTGTCCAGCGGCGTTACGTCAAAGTGTCGGCACCTTATCACACCGCCATATATAGCAATCACACTTTTAACCTAGAGAGGTAGGCATAACGGTTCTGGTTTTTTTGCTTCCAAATCGGATATATCTTGAAATACATATAGTCTAACTAGTTCTGATTAAGAGATAATTCTGTCATGTTCTGATTTAAGTTGATCGAAATTATAAATTATATATTTTTAATCCAATTAAGTTATGCATAGGTATCAATTGGTTATGAGGTAAATGAAAACTAGGCTGACTTAACCGCAGCGTTAAAGGAAAATGCGGTGAAAAACTTGCATTTTAAGATACCTGCAGTGCGGTTTTTAGTCGTTTACTCTTCAAGTTTTACCGACTGACAGGATAATGTTTTTTGCTGGTATGTATGTCCGTTGCATTCTGTAGCTTAATCGGCTTGACCGGTTTTGAATCAAAAAAAATCCTCAGTGTTCTGGGTTATAGGGTTAATTTAATATTGCTTGTTAAATGACAGTATTTATATCGCGTCAGTTGTTCAATTACTTAATGAGTTTATCAAAATGGCGATAGACCCCTCTTGTCAAAAATAGTGTATTCGGTTCAAATAAAAATGTTTGTTTTAATGGTCAATTGGAGTAAAGGTCATGCACCTTTCAATATTTTATCGTGTAAATAGTATAGTCTGTATAATAGTCTGTATTCTTAATATTTAACATATTTCGGAATTGAAACCGTTTCATCGAATACTTAGAAGTACCAAAAATTGAAGGTACTAATTCCTATTAATTTAGCTGTGTTGATGTACACACGGTGTCAAGAGGATTGCATGCAAATAAAAAAACGGACAACATCGTTAATGTCGCAAGCGAGATTGTGCTAATGTCGTCTTGGAGACGAATTTGCTGACCAAACAAGAGTACTCGTACTTAAGTCAACAAATGATCTAATACGAATTTATTTGCTAGCTATACTAGCTATTTGACCCCGAAGTCGCACGAATTTTGAAATTGCACGTAACTTAATAGTAGATTTATGGATGTAGAAGAAGCGAGAGAGGTGTGCCAGGATCGCGTCAAATGGAAATCCATGATCTCTGCCTACCCCTCTGGGTTACGGGCGTGAGCGTATATTTATTTATTTAATAGCAAAAGTATTATTAAAATCCTTTCAGTTGTTATGGAATGTAGGTTACAAACAAATCTTCTTGTAATACTGTATCAAGTCGTCTTTAGGGTATTTCAGCGAAGGCGTCCAATAGAAAGCCAGCGGCTCGCTTTTTGGTCTTTCAACATTAAAGTTGCAACAAAAACATCCAAATTTCAAATATACTTTCTTGAAAGTATACTTTAAATTTGGAACCGAAATACAGACAGTACAATTTAATTTGTGTATTGTATCTTGTATAAACAAATCGATCAAAAATAGTGAATATCATTGCCGCGTTTAGCGCAACCAATTCAGTGCTTATATGTGCCAAGTAAAGGGTTGTCTGCGACTGTTTGAGTTTAGTGACACTGTTCATCTTCACCGATGCCTTATCAAGTATTTCGTTGCGAATTGTATCAGCAGGTCAGATAATCAGTTATATTAACTTTTTTTAATACAAGTTGATAAGCAAAGATTGTTGTAGAAAGGTTACTTTAATATTATACTTAAGATCATAGTATGTTGTGGGTTTGACAGTGTAAACAGAATCAATAAGGATGTAGACAAGAATATATAATCAAAAGGACTTATTTTTCAAAGGTAACCATGGTGTTACTTAGATAAGCAAAAGAAGTGAGAGATGTCAGCAACGTTTAAGCTTTCACAATCTTAGTTATGGGTATTTTTACCGAATTATTTAGGTATTCCATTAGTTTTTCCAGTCATCTTCGTAACGTAGTGCATTGTTGGTTGTTTACCCTCTTATCTTTAAAAAAATGACCATAAATACTCGTTTATGGCATACAATACAAATGTAAGAAAAAAGTCGAGTATTTTACACGCGTTTAAGTAATCATTATATTCTAAGAACGTAACAGTTGTTACAAACAGTCAGGTCGTTTCCTGGTCACATGTCGGCGCATCGTGTAAATACAACCTGACAAAAAAACAATAACGTGTCTATATATTGTGTCAACAGATCGCCAGCATACGTTGGAAAATAAACGATCTTTATATACTTTAAAACTAACTGACGAAACAAACAGTATGTTACATGATAAGTTATTCTGGATAAGAAATGAAAAAACAAAGAAATCGTGCAACGGACGAACCTCCCGCCATGTTCCTGGCTTGATCACACCAATATTTAAATAGATATGCGCTTACACCCGTAACCCTGAGGAGTAAACAGAGATCATGGATTTCCATTTGGTACGACCCTGGCGTACCTCTTTCGCTTCTTCTACATTCATACATCTACGCATACAAGCTCGTCGGTTACGGGTGCTCCTTATATCGCCCTTTTTTAGTAAGCCACTAATCTGATCGATATAAGTTCTCCTAGAGCGTCCCCTACTAACACTGTCACTCACTTTTGCTACATAAATTTGTTTCGTTATTTTCTCTTCGTTCATCCCTTCAACATGCAACAATTCTAGTCACAACATCCACTTTTAAGCCACACTTGTCCCTTATAATGGTATTTTTAATCCTATCATTCAATGTCACGCCTAACATACTTCTTAAGGATCGCATCTCAACTAATACTTGTGACATAAACACATCACCCACGAATATTTTGAGTTGATTTGAAATTTTACCTAAATCACGCATCTTAAAGCTCGGTAGACTAATCGTTTAGCCACATAATTAGTTATGTAGTTGTTCATAAAATTGAATCATGTATCAACACAACTTAAAAACTCAATTACACATAAAACAGGAAAAGTATTTGCGTGAATAAAATGTAAACATACGTTTCTACTTATTTTGTGTACATTACTGGTATCCTGGTAACTTGACCTCTGCTGGAGTTATTTTTATTACTGCATTTGATAATACACAAAGAACGACGTATGTATGTGTAATTTATTAAGAAGTTTTGGAGGGTTGTTCTACGAATGCCCGAAGAGATTGGTCAAATCATTGTATTTAAAAAAAAAAACAAAGTAAATGTGGCCTTCGAGGCACTTTATAATAATAATAATAATAAGAAGGTACCTTCAAGGCACTTTAAAAGACATTTAATAATCTTACATTATTGCAACGCAATATAAATAATATCATTTGATACATAATAGATGAAACAAGATGCGTGTTTACATTATTTTTTTAAAGTGAGTTTGAAAAGTATCGTATCGGGAATAAAAGTATCCCCGATATATAGGTAAACGAATGCATACCTATTATTTTATTCATTATATTATGTATTTTTTAAAGAAAATTATAAATTAAACTTGGAATAATGTAACGAACACCAAGAGGTTCTTTATACATTCGTTTCAGTTGCACCGTGCAACATCGGCATTAAAAATGCAGTGATATAAGCAGAATTAATCTCCCTTACCGAAGACTTACAAGCTTAATGTACCACAAGGCTCTTAACTGTGACCTGTTTTATTCATAGAACATGTGTATAAAAAGTCTATGTTTTAATTTTGTACTTGCAACCCTTTTCTTCGCTCGGAACGAAAAAAATATAGCCGAGATTACTCGCTGATATAAAGTCTTTGTAATGATGAAAGAATTTCTGAAATCGGTTTGTTTTTTAATAAACAGACAATTCTTTCTTTACAATATTGTGCTTAATATTTTATTCCTTTTTTACCAGCATATTATTACCGAATAATGTCGCGTGTAAACCACCCTCTTTCTAGGAATTTTTCTTTCGAAGCTCCCTTTTACGGACAATTTATTTCCAGGCTGTTAATATACCTTATATTTTTTATGAAACTACCTTTTTAAGATGTTCTTTCGTGAATTATTGCCGTGGGCTTCCACTCGTGTAAAAGCATGTCGCGATACAAGCTTTCTCTTTATCTTTTTGTCTGAAAAAACTGAGATAACAATATGTTTTATGTAAATGTTTTCAGCAGTGGGAACCCACGATAAAAGTTCCTCAAAATTGTCAATATCCCGATTATGGCATTGCAAATAATGTACCTAAAGCTGTATAGAGTCGCGGTATAAGATCGCATAGAATCATTATACAGCCAAGATCAAAATAACACTGACAGGATCACAGCTGAACCACAAAATTACGGAAAGTGTCTGTTCTGAAAGTGTTTCTCGCTCGCACTAAGCTACCAGCTTTATAATTTCAAAATGCTAAATATAAAAATCAAATGTACTACAAAAGCGCGTATGTCACCGCAAGAGTATACAAACATTTACCTATCGATATAAAGGCACTGAACGGTAAAATATTAAAATGTAAGCTTTATAACTGGTTGCTGGAACGTTCATTTTATTCTATTGAGAATTTTTTAATCATAAGTACACAAATTAAATAATATATTCTATACCTAGCCACTATCATATTGGACGCTCGATGAGGTAACTGTTGATACCTATACCTACATTCATGTATTTCATAGCTTTACTAGTGTACACAGTTCACAGTTCACAACAAACAATATACGAAAGTTACATATGAATGTGTTTTACACATATTTTTGATTGAAACCACTTAAAAAGGCACAGCTGGTAAACGCTAGGCTAGGTAATGTCATATCCTAGAAAATGTACACCGCAACAGTGTTAAAAAAAGCCTTGTAACTTTCTTTACTGAAGAAATTTTCCGATCAAGATTTCTGACAATATTTTTTTCACAGTCATAAATATTCAGAAAATATCGTCATAACTTTGTTGTTTATCAGAGAAGTATACCGAAATAGAGATGCACCAGTCAACTTTGTATGAGATATTCAACGGCGATAATAAAAAGATACATCGTCTGACGTTATGCATTACGTATAATCTCGTCTCTAGCAGTATAAGAATGATATAGTTCAATAAATTGGGCGTGGGCAGACCTTATAAATTTCATTGACGTCAGGACAGGTTTTAAGATATCCTAGACGTATCTGAACAGGTCCTCTGAACAGATGACAGGCGTGTAGTGGTGCCGGTAGCCTAGTCCTCTTCACCTCGCATCCTTAATACGAAAAGGATGGGAGGTGAAAGAAGATTTGACGGATAGGAAACGAGATATCCATTTTTCTGTTCTGTCATCTCGTTTGTCCATAAAAGATAGGCAACGCATCTGTGAATTCGTTTGCTTACATGCTTATAAGTAGTGGTTACTTAATATCAGGTAAACCGCTTGCTCGTTTGCCATCTTCTCCTATAAACTAGACATGTTTTGGGGGAGGAATGTCTCTATAAGAATTACTATTGTAAAAGCCTGTTACAGAGGCTTTATTCGAAAGGGCGTTTAAACATACATAGATCTCAAACTTCAACGAAGTAGGTTAGATACGCCCATAAATTTATTCTTTTAGTTTGGCAGTTAAAGCTTAGTAAATTGTTAGGATTCCTTGTTATTTCCTCTATTGTCGAGGTTATGTTATAAATGTTCCCAAATTTGGTGGCATGTAGTTTTGCTACTACTTCTGCTGTCTTTGGTGGCGTCTACGTTCAAGTTCCTAGTTTCCAAGCATTAGTGTATAAATAATATAGATTTCCCGCGTTAAAATCTCCACAGAGTAGTAAAATTATAACCAACAGTGTCCACCTGTATACTTATGTGATTTTTTGTGCTGCATTCTACCGATGAAATTGCACAGGCTACGAAAAATGTTTACGTTCTATTTTTGTACGATCTCCACAATTATTTGGACAGTGATCGAAGATTCTTGGAAATTTATTTACTGGTTCAGTAATTCTTGTGAGTATTCTTGTTGCTGTTGCAATGCTTCGCGAATATGCATTTTTACTTTTTTATGCTACGTTCTTTTTCTATCTCGCTCTTTATCTTATTTCTGGGGTTGTGATTTCTTTTTATGGCAATAAAAGTGCAAAGTACAGACGTAATCGTACTCCCTATCGTTAATGGACAAAGTTCTGGCCAACCACTAGCATAAAAGAACGTTTCAATATTTCGTTGATGATAATTTTAGTAGTGTACGGACGGAAGCGCCAATAGCCTAATGGTAAACGGATTGCCGATCGTTAATCGATGAGGTCGTGGGTTCCAATCCGCCTTTCGGCTATTGTCGTGAAATATATCCTAGCACATGATTTGAAATGTTTATAAGAAATTTTGCTAAATTATTTAAATAATCTACTAATTTAAGTAAAACTCTCTACTTACACAAAAGCCTGTGAAATTCGCGTAAGTGACATCTCGTAGCAAATTCTGGTACCAATTATTGTTATTCTGTTACGCAAGCGGATATGAATTGTCCAGTTAAAAGTGGTCTATACCTACAGGATAATCCGTTCCCACTACGTGAATACAACATATGTATACACTTACGTGGTCTCCACATCCTGGTGCGCTAACTCTCGCACTAATTTATTCCAATTGTCGAAGCTATCAAACTATTTGCAGGCGAGAGTGCGCACCGAGATGGTAATGTCCCCGGTGTATAGTCACAGGACATACAAGACGTTGTTTTTTGATTATTTGTTTCTTAAAATGTCTACTTTAGACGAAATTTTAAATCGTAATCTAAATGGCATGTACCAATTACGTTCAAAATATATAAATAATGAAAAATAAACATAAATGTCAGTTACATGCATATGTATTTTGTAAATAAAAACCTGTTGAGCAATGTCTAGACGTCTGTAGTGATTTTTGTCGCGAATATCTGTGTCGTATCGTGTGCGCGATGATTGGACAGATTGTCCCAATTTATATAATAGTATCTAATTACCGTGAGCGTACCGTGTAATTCTAGTGCGCGACCTTTCCTGTCAGCGCGGAATGTCGTTACATCAGTGCGTAGATAAGTTAGGAAATATTATCATGATCCTTGCTCAGTACAGATTGTGCACGTTGTCCGTAGCGCCCGCACGCCCGCAGCGCGCGCACGCTGGGTGCGTATACGCATGCGTACGCGTTTCACGTTCATCTGTTAATGGATGCGTTGTTTGTATATTGGATTTGTTGAATCTTCCTTTAATTATCTATACCTTTAAATGTTTATTTAGTTTTTCAAAAGGAATGTATTAAACTTCAGTGATGTTTGTGTTTGGTGAATAGCGCATAGGGTAATGTTTGTTGCATGTAAGGTTGTTTATATAATCCAAAGTTTGTCATAAATTAACAGTTTTATTTTGCTGTCTTGTTAGACATTGCAAATGACAGGATGATGCCGTTACGTACTTCTAGCAAATGATTTTACGTCCAATACTTCGGAAATTCTAGACTCATTGATACAAGCTGAGATATGAAAATAGTATAAAAACGCACTATGAAAATTAAGTTTTCAAAATTGAATCTCACTAAATATGTGATAGGAGAACTTATATCGATCAGATTAGTGGCTTACTAAAAAAGGCCGAGCACCCATAACCGACGAGCATATATCCGTAGATGTATGAATGTAGAAGAAGCGAGAGAGGTGTGCCAGGATCGCGCCAAATGGAAATCCATGATCTCCGCCTACCCCTCTGGGTTACGGGCGTGAGCGCATATTTATTTTATTTATTACCATATTATTACTCTCGTTTCTTCCATCCATGCATCTACGCATACAAGCTCGTCGGTTACGCGTACTCTTTATATCGCCCTTCTTTGGTATGTCACTAATTTGATCGATATGTTCTCCTTGGACGTCCCGTAAATATTCCACTATCGTTATTTTTTCTCTATAATACTTTATGCTGTATATATGCATATAATGTATTGCGGTTATGTTGTTATATAAATAAACAATAGATGACGTACATTAAGAATTATTTCGAGTCAATATATCAGTATTCGAAAAATTCCTCTCGAATAGCGAGCTGGAACGATATCAAGTGAATTGATTTTGTTGAATGGATTGTGTCACTTTTATTAAATGGCGTGAAGAAAACAATGCTGAAGAATTTGAATATATTAACGTTTTCCGTCACTTGTCATAATATTGTACCAACAGTATTTCTAGATATGAGGCCTAGTTTGAAGACGAATCTATCATGGAAATGTAAGGTGTTTGATGGCTGAAATTTTTGAAAGAAATTATGTCTGGTAGTACGTGTTAATAAATTAAGTACAGCGCATAAACATTACATAGCTGTATATGGTCTGGCAGTCACGATAAAAAACATAAAAATTTCTAAAAAATTTGCGTACCCATGACACAAACTCCTTTATAGAACGGGTATGTCATGGACGTATAGTTTTTAATTTAGGCTAACCGTTGTACCTCTTCTCGTATAAAAAAATGAAGGTTTTGGTCTATACTGCTGTTCTAGCTCTTTGGATGTACTTGTTTGTGCATTGTATTGATTTGATAGTTGATTTGTTACCGTGGGTTTCGACTAGCGTAAAATCTTTTTCACTTAAAAAAACAGACAACAATATGTTTTATGTGAATATTTTCGGCAGTGGAAATCCACGGTTATAAAACGTCAATATCGTTATCAAAGATCCTTTAACAGGTATGCTCCATTTTAGTGCTCCCGGTCCTGATAACTATGAGAAACACCGTTAGGCGTTTGGTTAACGTGACCTCCTTCAACCCCACACGGGGTCGTAGTCATTGGGGGTTTTAGTGGCAGCAATCCCATCTCACACTTTCTCCCGAATGATTTTGTTTCACCAATAAAGAGACGAACATGTATGTTTTGCCAAACATTTTTGGCATAACGAAAACTGTCTAAGAGATTGTTTGGAGGATAACGATATGTCTGTTAATACAGTCACTTGAAGATCACTCGATAAATGTAAATACATTAACTTGTCGAGATATCAACCCACGAACTCAACGATGACAGTATTCGAGAGGCATAAAGTCGCATCTGGAAATTCTAAATAACGTGCTAGATAAAAAAAAATCATCTTTTAATCTTTTTCGTAGAAATAGATAATTTTTCTTAATTTTTTTTTGACGGGTACCTTCAAAAGAATTTTGAATTAATTGGCAAATACTAGTGTTTACCATATTTCGAACACATCACCAGTTTATTCAATATTTAAAAAAAACCTTTACTCAGACTGAAAGTGCGGGATATGTAACTTTATGTTAAGAATTATCTGTTAGAATTAATATCTTTAAATATAATCTTGCTGCAACATAATCTATGGCGAAATTCACCTTTCGATGGATTAAGCGCTGATATTTTTATTTGATAATTGGTCATCAGATGACGTCAGGGCTGCATGGGCACGGGCATCAGATTTCGCAGCCCGCGCACCACCTGGACTCCACGGTGCTTCCCGCTAAGGAGAAGACGGTGCACGGCAAGGAGAAGACCTTCAAGGTACGCAAAAAGAACAAAATACTTCTACATTCATAGTTAGTTCCTAACTTCAATAGAGCTATTTTATTCCTAGGTATAATGTTCAATAAACATATATGGATATAGTTTTTTTGTTTATTTTGAATTACTCGTCTGAGTACAGTCGTGATGTATCCCGCGAATTGACGATTGATTCTATAACTGTGGACAGGGTATAAACGATATAAAAAATAGGGTGCCGGTAGGGTAAAATGATTTTACATATTAAGTATAAATTGTAAGGTATAGATATAGTAAAACGGAATATTAATGAATAAATAAATTCGATTATTATTTACATGTTTATTTTAGGTGTACGATTATGTAGATTCATGTCTCAAGATATATATGTCTACCTAAGTGATGTGGATGATCCTATCCCATTACAAAACAAAAAACCTCTATGAAATAGATGCATGCACCACTTTTAAATGTCAATTATGATAAACGTCATAACTATTAGTTTATTTACAAGTTTTTACAGGGCGTGTAAAACAGATAAACGGAACTTACAATACCTTGTTTCACAGCAAGATGTGATTTTTGTAAACAATGCTTTTTAAAACAACTTCGGTTTCGAACAATTTTTTCTCATTACCTGAGTTAGCTATCCATATTACACAATTTCACTTCACTTTATCTGACGATGCAAAGTGTAATGGCCGCCATGTATGGTAAATGACGTTTTTTTTTGTTTACAACAATCATATCTTGCAATGAACAAGGTATAGTCATGGAGATGTGGTATTGTGTAGGTAGTGATGGGCGGCGAGGTGGGGGTGATGAAGGCGCCGGTGCTGGGGCCGCGGCCGTACAACGCGCTCGCCATCATCCACACGCAGCAGAGCAACACCTTCGACATGCTCAACACGCTCACCACCAGTGTCGTGAGTACCACCCTATCGTAGTATCATTTCCCCAGGTTTAACAGCGGCAGAGAGGGTAGCATCGACTGTGGTGCGCCCATTTCCCTACCTTCCTACCAACCACCAATATAAACTTACCGTATTGGCTTCTGAGAACTATAGGGTAATAAACAAGGAGCGAAATATGAGAATAAATATGTCTAAAAAGATCGTATGGATGTAACATTAGGACTTATTTTGTTAATCCACGTGTCTTGATCAATTGAATGGGATGAAGAAGTTTTCATTAAGCATGTTTTATGTTTATTGCGGAGTCGAGTACAAAAGACTATTTTTTTTAAATCTGTGGTCGTTTGTGTTGCAGGCTAGTCAGCCAGTGGTCGGTGTCGGCGGGTTTCGGCGGCGCAGTTCGGGGCAGGGTGCGCTGGGCAGCTGCGACCCTGAACTCGACGACAGCGGCAACAAGCTCGTCGCCCGTTTGGAAGACGACGCTTTCATTTCGGAACAGGATCTGGTGAGTGAAGACACGAGATGTGTTTATTAAGTCTGATGTCATGGATGGTATGACCACAGTTTCCCGTCAGCGTCCCGCAGCAATCAAAAGAGTAACGGATGCGTTCACCCAACAGGAGAAGGTAAAATGAGAGGTAAAGGAGCTAATGAGATGGGGACTCCATCATCTCACTGCCCTAATAAAACGCAAAAGTATATCTGAAGAGATATACTTTTGCGATGAAACTTCCCGGTAATATGTTTTCTACGGTCCTGATACTTTCCATTTCCATGGTCCATCGAGTTGAACGCTTATCAAACATTACCATGGAGCCTATGCCGATAAGATCATTATTGTTATCGCGATCTTGTGACGGTAATGATTACGACCACATTGATGACGATGATCCTAATATGACGTCATATGTAAGTATGGTTTTTGGGGGTTTAAGGTTCAGGGTGTTTGCCAGACAACTAAGCCTAGTGTAACATAATATTAATTATTGGGATTCTACCTACTGAGAAACTGAGAAGATCGCCGTTCGTTTATTTGTAAGTTTTTAACCAGATGGCCGAAAATTGAAACCTGGAAGTTCTTAAAGTTTTTAAATAAGNNNNCGTGCCGGTAATTGTATAAAAAGGTATCGTATATTTTTGCAACACCTGCGACCAACAGGAAGTGAGAGATACGGCATGTCGAAAGCGAGAAGTGATTTCGAAACATTTATACGCCATTAATAAAAGTACTGCCCGTATAAAACTATATTCATTAACGTTGTTGTAGTCATTAAATAAATTTGTGAATTAAAAACACTAATGTTTTAAAAAATGTCTTAAAATCCGTCAATTGTTGGTGACAATGAAGGTTTGAATCTGTGATTTTCGTCTTTTAATATACAGTTCTCAAATTACGTGATACTTTAAACGCTTTTGGAAGGTGGGCGGGGGGGTTAATACGTAAATCAGAGTGCAAAATAGAATACGAAAATTAGTTTCATATGCTGGGCTTAGTTAGCGAATTAGTGTTGTGTCTGTTAAGTACTACCATCTTTTCCTTTTGAGGGTGGGGGTCTGTGTGGCCTTGATATCCTGTCCTCTAAGGGCGACAAAGGATTATGAGGGATTTTACCCACTAAAAATTCCAAGGTTCATATTTAGGGAGACCTCTTTCAAATACGAACGACGTACGTTCTCAACGTTCTCGTGTTTTGTTACAGGAAGAGAACATTCAAATAGCTACCGCCACCGAGAAGGGCCTGCCGCACACCGACGACACCGGCGGGGAGCAGCCTCAGGAACAACAAAATGGTAATTTTTAAACTTCCTCTTATTATCTCTAGGGACTTAATACTTTAATTTTAGAAAGATACAAGTACAAATTGGGTCTTGAGACCCTCCCACTTTACCCAATCAAACCATTGATAGTATGTCAAGTTCAATGAAACATATACTACTGGTTGATAACATAAGTTGTATATCTTATCTAAAGCTTGTTACAATTCTTGTCAATTAGACAACAAAATATGACTGTTAGCTGTGCCTTTTGATGATGGTGATGATGGAGATCTAAGTAATATTAAGTAGATCTGTCCGTCTGTTAAGTCCTGAACTTGATTTCTAGATGAGGTACTTTGTAAAATGTTTTT
Organism: Papilio glaucus; assembly: GCA_000931545.1. NCBI lineage: Eukaryota > Metazoa > Arthropoda > Insecta > Lepidoptera > Papilionidae > Papilio > Papilio glaucus. The sequence continues at coordinate 199,605 of JWHW01008770.1, forward strand.
AAAAAAAACCATAAAACTTTTATGGTTTTTTTTCGTACTACTACCCACTGGGGTAAAAGTGTGAGTCGTTTATACATACTAATAAAAGGCGATAAGAGTAACCGTAGCCGATGTGCGTATGTACGTAGATGTATGATTGTAGAAGAAGCGAGAGAGGTGTGCCAGGACCCTGCCAAGGGGAAATTCATAATATCTGCCTACATATCTGGCTTAGGGGTGTCATACCATCATCAGCCTGTATTCACTGCAAGACTTCCCCAATGCCTTCCACCACATCCAGCGACATTCTGCCTTCCTCATCAGGTCATCAGAGTTAATTACATGTTACGTAATTTTCGTATAAACACAGGACCAGTAGTACAAATCTATTGAATAACTGAGTCGGCAAAAGAGCGTGCATTTCTCGGTATTGTCTAAGTCGCAACTTGCACTAATTTCTTGCAATTGAATCATTTGTGTTCCCATTTCCTTATCATGTATTACTAACTCTGATTCATTGTTACTTGGTGACAATCGAACTATAACGGGTGGGCTAGTATTTGTTGTTAGTAATTGTTAAGTATTTGCTAACAAAAGACTGCGAAAAAATCAATTTATTATTAAGTGTTATTGTATTGTATAACTGTGTTAATAATGTGTTTAGGTTTGGTGTACGGTCCCATCTACGATAAATTGGAGCTGGAGAAAGATAAGCAGAAGCAAGATAAAGAGGATGAAGAGGAGCCGATAGGAGTATCGCCGTGCGGCAGGTATGATGTTTTAAAACATTGGACTAGCAAATTCCCCGCCCGCGACTACATTCGTGTTAAGCCCAAAGAATGGGTTATGCAGCACACAAACTCTTTGATGTCTATTTTAAACGTTAAAGAGTAACAAATATCCATTCTTGCAAATTTTAATGTATAATAGGGTAGTTAATGAGTTTTGAGAATTTGGTTAATATAGTGCATCATGATCTATTTAATCTAAAATATAAATATTTTAGTG
>JWHW01008770.1:201225-217301 GCA_000931545.1 Papilio glaucus
TGGTGTGTATAATATAATAGTGATGCTATTAACTTTGTTAAATTTATAAATATCAAGGCCCTTTTAAGGCATAGTTAGTTCCCATCAAATCAATATACAATATTAGGTTTGTTGCTTTTAAAATAGCTTTTCTTTAATACATCACAAAACTAGTTTAATACATTTAATACATCACAAAACTAGTTTAACAGTTAGGAAATCTGATATACTATTCTTGTTGACTCCTTGGTATGTGGAGGCAGATGCTGAAACTTCCATTACTGGCCCTTGTGTCCACACAAGTTAATAAGTATATAAATAGCCACAATAACTTGTTCTACGTCCATCTATTTTTGGCTTGTTAAGTTACAAAACTACAAGTTAGTTGAGACTATATTTTGTCTGTTTTTGTACGACCCAATGAAGCTAAAATAGCAATTTATGCCTATAATCGCCGGTACGTCCTAAATATAGGCAGTCGTAACCAAAACGCGTTATTCATTATAAGTATACGCAAGGTGCGACTCAGATTATTTAACGTAAACTTGGTGTGAATTAGTTTCGCTTATATTTGGGGTATTTTCAGCGGCGGAAGTTCCAACAACCTTTTGGTCCTTCGAACCGGATCTGATACAACGATCTGTGGATCACTTTCAATAGTAATCCATATTTGTATAAACAGGAGAAAAAGCTGAACAAGACGGAGCGTCTCCGTTTCCGCGAGGAAGCGGACATGCTGAAGAAACTGCAGCACCCCAACATTGTGCGCTTCTACAACTACTGGGAGGGCACCGTCGCCAAGAAGAAGAACATCGTGCTCATCACAGAACTTATGCTCTCCGGCACACTCAAGGCGTGAGTCATTGTTGTTTATATGTTTTCTATATATAAAATAATAAACTGACTGGACTGACTGATACTTCACCGAACAACCCAACTGGGCCTCCAAACTTAAAACATTGCACCGTGATTTCTGTGCGATCATTATACCAAAGAAAAATAAAAGACAGTTATACCAAAGACAATAAAAGACAGTCGTTTTGTTCTATTCAAATTTAGAATGCTGTTCTTTCAGAGAAATATATCTTAGTTAAATATAGTACATTTTTTCACTGAAAATTGTATTGTTTTATTTTATTTCAGGTATTTGCGAAGATTTAAGAAGATCAACCCTAAAGTTCTGAAGTCCTGGTGTCGACAGATCCTAAAGGGCTTGAACTTTCTCCACTCTAGAACACCGCCTATTATTCATAGGTAACACAATATTACGTACATTCATATTAGATAAATTAATTAATCTTGAAATGTTCTAGACGCTTAAGACGTAATGTGATTTAAAGTTGTTAAAATGATATTGGCTTTTCTAAACCGCATCTTTATTGTTTCACTTTGCGACAAAACGAACGGGACGATATGTGATACATTAATTTTCAATCAAAATCAAGCTCAGTAGCAAGTTTACTTCATATTGTTTTAAAGTATACGGTGCATTGTGTTAGGTATATTAATTTCAGTATCCTAAAACAGAATATAACCACCAATACTTCTAAAAATATTTGTTCCCTCAGTATCATTGACAATTAAAAGATACATACATAGTGAGTTTAATAGCGCGTTGTTTTCGCAGAGATCTGAAGTGCGACAATATTTTTATTACGGGTACTACGGGAAGCGTGAAGATCGGCGACCTCGGGCTTGCCACCTTAAAGAACAGGAGCTTTGCCAAGTCCGTTATCGGTGAGTATCAGTTTTCCTGTCCAGATTAATTCCATATTATCAATGCTTCCTAATCGGTTTAAAATAGTTAACTTTTATTCTAAATAAAGTTAATATAAATGTGTGTTGCGTCATTGTCAGGCACGCCGGAGTTCATGGCGCCGGAGATGTACGAGGAGCATTACGACGAGTCGGTGGACGTGTACGCGTTCGGCATGTGCATGCTGGAGATGGCCACCGGCGAGTACCCCTACAGCGAGTGCAGCGGCCCCGCGCAGATATACAAGAAAGTCGTCTCGGTACGTACACGCACACGCACAAGTATACGTATACACACACGAACACGTACGCGCACACGTTTACGTATATGTACACGTAATCACGTACATCCGCGCGCATCTAAGAACACATGCACATAACGGCACTGCCCACACCATTACCTTTCTGCTTGATGAAAATAAATATATTACTCTTTAACACTTAATATTAAACTTGATTTGATCATTCATTTAAGTAACGACCTGTGTCAATTAACTTTATAGGGGAGGGGATGGTTTGTACTATACAGGACATTCACACAGACATGCTGGCCTTCTGCCAACCCAAAAGGGTACTGCCGTCCTAAGACATATCACTATCGAAAGGAATAACGTTAAGCGCCAATAACTTAATGGTTACCGTACCCTTAACTGCGACACATGAGATCGTGGGTTTAAATCCCGTCAGACGATTTGTCCTGAAACATCTCCCAGTACAAACTTGACATGGCTTAAAAAGCATCTTGGTAAATTATTTCCACGATACGTTAAAATCATTCAAACAAGGAACATCAAAACGTAAATCCGATGTCAACGTGCTCCTCGCACTGAATATGACCATAGACTATAATAATATAGTGTGTTGTTCCCAGGGCGTGAAACCGCAAAGTTTGGACAAGGTGAACATCCCAGAGGTCAAGGATATCATCGAGTCTTGCATTAAGCCAAACAAAACAGACAGGTATACATTTTTGTTTCATTTTATTTTATAGACGTTCAAATGACCTTTTTACTACTTATTTTTGAAAATATACTTAAGATGAATTCCCCTATACCTAATATAAATTAGAGTACTTTCAAATATCTGTCGCCCGCGCTTCAAACTTTGCATTTTTTTTCTTTTTGTTCAGCTCCTAAGGGTCGTACCGTGATGTTAAATACTCTATAACCTTTCTTTATAGTTAGGTTGTCAAATGCAAAAGTATTTTTTTAAATCCGATTGGAAGATCCTGAAATTACCGCGTTCATAAAACTCCATCTTCATTTTATTAGTATAGATATCTCATGACTGCGTTTATTCATAACGCAACATTATGATTACGTCTTTTTTATAACAAATCAATCTTTCATTGTTATCTTATATCACTGGCCAAGTTAAACTGTTTTCTCCTTAATCATAAGTAATAAAGTTGTTTTCGTTATTTTAATGAACTTGGTATCACCAGGCCGAAAGTGAAAGACCTGCTGAACCACGAGTTCTTCGGCGAGGACATCGGGCTACGGCTGGAGATCGTGGGCCGCGACCTCGTCACCTCATCCGACATTACCAAGATACAATTCCGACTCAAGATCATCGACCCTAAAAAACGGTACGCCACTTATTTTATTATAACAACATCACACATAATAAAAAAAACAGGCAGTCATAAGGACTGCTGACAGATGTGAAAACAAAACAGACTTGACAATAGTTTAATAATAAAAAATCAACTTGTACCTTAACAATAAAATTCAAAATTGAATACAAGAAAAATAAATGAAAAAAATGTTCCTAATTCAAACAACTTCCGATCGCCTCGCCCGATCACACGTTCTCTTCGCGCATTCACCAGCTTACTCCTCAAGTCAAGCGTGCCTAAAGAAGTCTTCACTTAAAAAACCCATGACCCATTACTTCATTCTAATATGCTGCCGTGTAAGTTAGTCTTCAATGTAAGATCGATTCTTGAAACCGCTTTGGTTTATTGCTATTAGGTTCTGTTGAAATCATGCGAACTTCCACCTACCTACCTACCGGTGTTTTTATTAACTCGTATTAGTACATACAGTTACATTATAAAGTTTGTTTGTACTGTCAGGTCTTACACTCACAAGGAGAACGAGGCGATCCAGTTCGAGTTCGACATGGAGCAGGACGACTGCGAGGAGGTGGCCAACGAGATGGCCAAGGCCGGCCTCATCATGGAGGAGGACGCGCGCATCGTCTACAAGCTGCTCAAGTCGCAGCTCATCTCGCTCAACCGGTCAGTACACAACAATCAATCATCCTGTATAATGTCCACTGCTGGATATAGCACTTGCCCAAAATCCTCCACTTCCAACAGCCAACCGTTTCTAGACGTCTTCAAGAGGTGATCGGTGACTAGTATACAATGAGTGATGAATATTTTGCATACAATTTGGGAAGAAATTAGATATAAAGATTTCTTATATTTACGCGAATACTACACATTGGAATAAAACTAATTTTACGGATTTTATCGCGTTTATTTTACGTTTTTTGTTTCTGACGTTTCGAGTACTTTACAGCGGTCATGGTCCCGCGGGGGACTGAGGTGTCCGACGTCCTAATGTACCCTCTTATTTTTAATTAATTATTTCTGGTACGATCTATGCAGAATGATGCTCACAGTGTCTTGAGATCTTGCAATGCTTGGTTTGGGATTTAATTTTATTAATCACAAGATCCCAAGCCAGTGGTAGTACCCAACCATCTTCCCTATTGAAATCAGGATGTTTTTTAATTTCCTGGGTAGGAAGCGGTGTTCTTTTGGGAGGACTTGTAGCCTATCAAATCTTATGTAATGGCGGGGGGGCATTCAAAACATGATCATAGACTGCATACTTCTTGGAGCATTGGTGTTGTAAGTCAGTGTTCTTTAACCCGGGTTGTGATGGGTCTCTTTGTTTGTCCTATATAAGAGAGTCCACACTCACAATCAAGCTTGTACACTACTGCATCTTGTTGAGGGATATTACACTTGACAGATGGTAAAAATTTAATTATCTTCCTTGTAGGCTTGTTGAAAGTTTTATTGAAGCCTTCTTCAGGATGTAGCCAACCTTGTCTATGACTCCTGTGACATATGGTAAAACAGCAGGCACTTGCACTTGTTCAATTATGGTGGGCTTCACTCGTGGGCATGGGATGTGGAGATTGTTGTCAAGAAGTCTCTCTTGACATGCTGTAACTCGGCTGCCAGATACTGGTCGACTTTGTCCAATTAATTATACTCGTGTGAAATAGCTGCCCGTGGGGCAATAAAATAGTGAATAGAACAGAAGCGCATCGACGCACCAGTGTAGTGTCGATATTAACAATTCGCAGGCGCACACAAGTGTTGGAATTCCTGGAAGAATGCGATGTTCCGCATAGTATCAAAGATAGATTCGATAAAATAGAATAAGATCGATAGATAAGCGGTTAGAGATAAGTGACGCACCGCACGTGTCTCTCCCTAGGCAGCGAGTATTTGACACGATTATAATTATTTTTACGTTTAAACATTAATTATTATCTTAATATCAGATTCCTACGTTTTTATATGGTATATAAATTTTTTAGTTGCACTTTGACTCTGAATACCAATATTAATTGGAAATAATTTTGGCAATCTTCCATCATATAACATGTCATCAGGGGTTCAGTCTGCTTGCTGATATGCAAAAATCCTTATTTGTTTTTATTTAGCTTAGCGGTTTGGGTCTCAAATACGACACCCTATATAAAGGGATCAGAGTAACTTAAAATAAGGAGAACATTTGTGATTAAAAAAACAAATATATTTTATATCGGGAACTGTTGTTACTGGGAATCGAATTCGGATCCCGTCACGTGTCAGGTCACGTTGGCTAAGGAACCAATTAAGCTGTAATTATGCACCGACGACAGACAATGCAGGTTGTCTATCCTAGTTGTATCGATAGAGTTAAGATAGCTGCCAATTAATGTGCACAATGCGACCTTTAAATTGTTCGAAGAGCTCTGTCTATGCATGCGAACGCACTGGACTATTAAATACGTAGTGATGTTACCGGCATGTTTTGAATATCGACTTTTAGTGGAGAGATCGAATTTTTAATGGATATAAAGTAATTAATATTATGTTATTATAATATTAATATTTTTTTTAATTGGGTTTCATGATTTGTTGATTACCAACGGTAAAAAATTAAAAGTGTATTTTTTTTATATTTCACAAATTTCTTTGAAAAAATGTTCAATGCAAGCACAAATATCAGCACTTTTGCCTCTTACAACCTTGATTAGGTTATTTGTTACGTCATGAGTCCTAGGTTCGATTTCACGTCAAGGTAAAATTTGTTTTATGCACTTTACACTTAGGATTTATTACAAATTTGTCTCATTTAAGTTCTAATGAGCTAATGAATTGCTCTTTTTCTACACAGTAGTCGAAAATCGAGTGTGAGTTAACACGCGGTAGAAGTGAACCTTTGTATTGTGGTTAATTTGTCAGAGAATGGAATACAAAATGGTAAACAAAAGCTTTTGATCCCAAGTTTTTTAATTAATTGAAGTTGAAAAGAACAAAAGAGAGATATTAGATTTACACAACATTTTAGTAAATAAGATTTTTTTTGATTAAATATAAAAAAGAGATAAACAGGACAGAAAGAGAGATAGAGAGAAGCAAAGTGAAGCATTTAAAGTAAATTTTTAGTTAAGCACAAATTGTTTGATTCAATATAGAAACAATCGTGTCACTTTAATCGTTTCATAAAATGCAATTCATAACGACCCGAAAAGCTTTAAAGACACGTTTAAAATAAACGTGTTTTGTTTATTAATTAATAATATCGATATTCGATACGTGTCCCATCCTTACGCCAGCCGGCGATAATGAAATCGTATCGTCGCACGCCCTAGTAGCGGAATAGTCGCCGGCCACTGTACCATGTTGGCGCCACGTGTTCCACTTTATTTATTATTTGCTAAAAAAAGTTATAACATTGTTCATGAATGTTTAAAAGTTTTCAACATTGAAGGTGTGTGAAGTGACAAATATGTTATTTAACAGTGAATTGATTGTTAAGCTAAGATTTGGATTTCATCATCTGTGCTGTGATTCAGTAAGCTCATTGACTATTCTATAAGAACTAACGATGTATTAAAAATCATGCGAAAGTATGATGCTAAAATTTAAAATTAATTAATTTCTATCTAGTATCGGCAAATATTTTAATTACTAGAAATATTTGTATACCGGACAAAAAGCTGCGAACTGTTTACATCGTTATACATGAAATTATATTTACATCATTATTTTAAACCAAATTATAAAAACCGTTTTCGACAATTCTAGAATGGTGTTAAACTTCCATGATTTCAGTGATTTCTTGTTATCTTTGATGCATAAAAAACTTTCATTTAGATTCTTTATCTTAATGATGTAAAAAGATAAAGATACACAATACGCTTGGTAGATTATACGGCCCCTTTTCAACAATGATTCAACAACAGAAAGTAGTACAACAGTGTTGTGTGATACTTGTAGAGACTGGTTGCTGAAGAGGTCCAAATTGTCTTCACATTTTTATATCCATATTTCAGGAGGATATAGGAGCAATACAAGTTTGAATAATAGTTACGTACACTTCTCTTCGACTAATGTAGTCTGCTTATTGTATGGACTTTGTTGCGAGCGAGGTGTAAAAAATGGGGAAAACTAATAATTTGTCATCGAATGTGTTGTTGATTTTAATTAGAAAATATATTTAAAAGGATTATCTGAATGCGAAAACTTGCAATAAACTCGTCTAGAATTGTTGTCGGGTACATTATTTACATGCACTGCGAATTATATGCACTGAATGTGTTAGGTAGATACGGAGGCTAGGCTAGGCTACTGAGGATACATAGGTTGAGATTTATTAATTATAAACGACATAAATGGAGAGAAAGTCGGACTTAAAACAATTGTATATATTTTTTTGCATAAGTGTTGACTAGGCTAAAAGAAACTATGAGATTAAAAGCGTAACAATTAATTTAAAACATGTTTATGCCTTGTTTCAATGCAAGATATGATTGTTGTAAACAAACATCATTTATTAATGGCCGCCATGCCATTACACTTTTTGTATTTTAATCGGAAATGTTGCAATTTTGTGGAAATCGTGAGATAAAGTGTAGTGAAATTGTGTAATATTGGATAGCTAATGTTATACTTTGCCTTTGCTATATCATTGAGGTGTTTCTTGTATGACAGTTGTTTGTAAATAAATAAACATATAACATGTGTGTTTGTCTGTCGACATTTTGTATAATATTGTAATATTTGACACGTCAGTTTCACCGCTCCATCGCCCGCCATTAATTGCTGTGACGTCACACCAGCTTGTACTCACACTAGCTTACAGATTACTTCACACACTGCACGCACACATCTGAATTTGTGATAGCGTATTAGAATCACTGACAGTTTTGCTGTCATATGATGCTTAAACGCTATTCAGTATTTGTGATTTTAAAAGAGTTGTCGGTGATGTTTGGATACGTTTGCAAACAATTTGTCTGTGTATACTATATCTTTTGGTTTTCTGAGAAAGTTGCGTAGAATTAAATGCAGTGTTTAAATTACATATATAAATTTAATAATTAATATTTCTGAGTTGGGTTGACATCAGGTGGTCGCCCGTAAAGCCTGTAGCCAAAATCTATAGTCATACTGTGCCAACCCCACATAAATGGGAAAAGGAAGTTCCTAAATTATGTTTTTTTTCAATGTCGCGTTATTAAAAAATATTCCGTTTCTACATTGTTGTAGTAACAATGTTGTACAAATAAAATTTCAGAAGAAACCTTTCGTGGCCTTTAAGTAATTGGATACGACCTCACATTTATTTAATCTTGGTACGTACTTAATGATTTTAAAAGTTAACAGTTTGCTATTCACTATTTTCAAAGTTCATTTTGTAGTTTTACGTAAACTTTTTTTTAATTTTTTTTTAAAAAACTTAAAAAAAAATAATTAAGTAACTTGCTATCTTCTTTACTAGCTGGTCGCAACTTCACACCCATTCTTTCTCATCTTCTCGAAATTTTCGTTAGATGACTCAGCTTTTAATAACTTCGAATTATAGGTAACATGTGTCAATAAGTTGTTATTATCAAAACATGAATCATGGGCTACCTATGTTGTTAATGAATTTTATGTACCTCGGGAACAGTTTTATTTTCGGGATAAAAGTATCCCCATTTCATTTTTGTACCTTTAACAATGTGTGTGCAAAATTTCATGATGATCGGTTGAGGAGTTAAAACGAACAAACTCACATTCGCATTTATATTATTAGAATGACTATTAATGTAACTAAACATAAAGTAACAAAGGATTTGTGTTGCGTGCTCATTCATTATGCCTTGTCAATGCGAGACTTCGTAAAACGTCAACAAGACAGCGACCGGTGACAGTTGAAGTCGCGCGCAAAATTTGCGTGACAAAAGCCCTTTAGCTATTCAGCCACGCTCGGCGCATAATTCTGAATATAATTTTGGATTATAAGACGGACGGATATATGTCTGGTTTTTAATCGAATTCCACGGTTAAGGCAAATTCAACCTACCCATTATATTATTTGAATTATTGTCGTCAAACATAATAAACTGGCTTGCTATATTGAAACAGGTGTAAAAGTATTTTAGTTTATGAATATTCTACTTAGCTGTACTCTATCGAATACAACCTCCTTTTTTGGAGGTTATGAGGTCATTGACTTGAAATCGTTGTTGAAATATTACTTTGATATGCAAGCTGATGTTTATCGAGTACTCAGTACTAATTTTAAAATGGGGCAACCGCCACAAGGATTATGTGATTTAAAACTTGTGCAAATATAACCATATATATAATTAATTTAGAAATAAACGATATCAGTTCACACATACAGAAAGATAAGCTAATATATATATATTGGATTTGGTATTTAGATTTTTGGATTATTAGGAGCCATGGTGACCATGAACGCTGTAAAGTACTCTAAAGGTCGGAAACGAAAAACGTAAAATAAACGCGATAAAAACCGTATAACTAGTTTTATTCCAATGTCTATTAGAATGAATTATATATATTTTGTTTGTGGTGAATTGTAGAATTGTGTGATGTAGATCAAGAAATAAAATGTTCCTTTGTGTTAAATCTCTAAAGATCTGGGATTTATAACAATGTGGGGCGTGTTGTTTTTATTGAAGCCCTATATAAGATTACAGCTTCCGTAATATCACGGCCTGATTAGCAAGCAGGTCGAATGGGCCATGCGCGTACACTCACCTTTGCACGAAACCGGTCTCGTTCATTTATTGCACTAGGTCAGTTTTTTTTTTAATATTTTACTTATGGCAGCTTGTTTATATGGGCAGCCGATCATAGTGTAATAGACACGCCGTACATCCCATTTAATCATATATTACAGAGATATCAATTATCGATGGTTACTCTACTTTGTTGGTAGTTTGATCTCGTGAAGAGATATCGCATCATTACTAGGAACGCAATCAAAAAAAAAATCAAACACCAACGCAGAACGCAAGCCTTTGCGTTCTGCGTTGGTGTTTGATTTTTTTTTTATTTCTCTGTAACTTTAATTGCTGTTAAAATTCGTGCTACATTACATATGTGAAGACGATGTGCTTCTGTCTTGACAGTACGACACAACAGTGTGTGTCTACCTTAATGCAGAGAGAAAAGAAAATTCTTAAGTATCTTATTCCAATGATTCTACCTTCTCCAATAAGGTATCAAATGAGAGTGTAAGTTAGAAAAATAAGTAATAGCAAAAAAGAAAGTTGAAACTTATGTAATCATCAAGTTTAAGTTAGGACGTTACCGTGGATACAGAAACTTGGATAATAACACGGTCCGTGCCCTTCACAGTTAGTATGATACGGATTCGCGTGACTCGGGCCTTTGTGTCTAAACGATTTCAACCTTAATTACATTGTAGATTAAATGCGGTTTCTATTTTCGAAGGTTACAAAATTGGACGCAGATATTGATGCATCAACTTGGTGTGTTTTAAAAGTAACGTGCTTAAATCTTGTAGTCACAGTAGAACGTGACATTAATGAGGGTAGGTAGTGATGTAAACACGTAGCAAATTAGCGGAATCGGCAATACTGTGCCAGTGTTAGAGTTGTCAGTTATGACTGTTCTTTAATTGCTTGTAGTTAATTTTAGTGGGAAATTAATAACGTGATAGTTCAAGTATTTGTGCAGTCGTATTTCCTGGTGCGTTTCTACTTCATAGTATCCACGATGGACCATCGTTGGACAGACCTTAGTTGAGACGAATGAGTAATTAACTAAAAATAACTAAAGTTATTGCCCAAGTCGATGCGGCAGCGGAAACACACACACAAAGCAGAAAGTGTGTTTAGCATTTTTTGCCGAAATTAGCCCGTAAATAAATAACTGGAACTTGCTATCATCGGAACACTTATCTCTATTTACTTCAATAAAGTTATATGGTCGTCATAGTTTGTAATTGGTGTTTTAATTTTTTTTTAGATGTTCGTGTCCCGTGTCTCCAGGTCGAATCGCATTATTGTACGTTAATATCAAATATAGTGTGTTACTTCTAGAGTAGTTATCAAATGATAAAATAATTATTTAAATCGGTTCAGTAGTTATTAGACTATTGCAAACAAATCTTTCAACGACTTTTACTCTTCGCTAAATTTTAATGGATCAAATAAATCAATTCGACTCCGCATTCTTCATTCTGTATGTAACTATCTAATTCTTAAACTTTATAGGGCATTCATACTAAACGGTAAAACATAGAGGTGTTCTTTACTAAACAATGTGTAAAAAGACGGTAACAAATGGAGCATGTATTTGATATACATTTGAGTAATTTGTTTGACAGAGAGAGGAGCGAGAAGAAAGCCCAGATGCTCTTCAACCAGGAGCTAATCAACGAGCAGAACCGTCAGCAGTTGCTACTCGAACAGGTCCGTCCATTCTTATCTTATAAACTATATCTTATGTAATAAAGAACAAATTATATTACTTGTACTTCCCAGACAATGACACATAAACGACAAGACTGAAATAGATGTTTCTCTTGTAGGTAAAAATGTTCCATAACCAACAGCAGGCGAGTCCTGTGGATCCAGTGAAAGCCGGGCTTCTCAATGGAGTGGGATCGCAGCCAGCTTTAGCGGCCGTTCAGTACGTACTTACAATTAAAATAAAAAAAAAAAACATAGTTAAGTTGCGTTAGTCTCACTTTGTAAATATGAGTGTGTTTCACAGGCTAGACCAACAATCGCAGTTCCTTCAGACACAACAACAATTCTTACAGCAACAGTATCAGCAAATTAGCAACGAAGAAACAGCAATGAAGATCTTACAACATAATCTCATCCAGGCCCGGATATCGCCCTCTCTCACCTCGCTCGAACAGAACATCAAGCAACAGCAGGCGCTCATGGAGCACAACCTTTTGAACCAACAAATGTTGGATCAAAACGTCCAGGGCCAGCTCATGGAGACGCAAGCCCAACTCGAGCCGGTGTCCTCGCAACAGCAGTTGCACCAGAATAGCCTTCTCAACACACAATTTGGTTTAAACGAAATCACTAATCAGAATCAAGCACTGCAGCAACACATCATACAGCAGCAGCAGAACATCATGAGGCACCAGGCGGCAGTCATACATCAGAAACAGTTGGAGGAGCAGCTGACGGCGCAAGAAACCGCCATAGCTGGCCCGCAGCCGAATCTCGTCACCGGTCAAGTTCTGGACCCTTCATTGCAAAATTTACAAAATATACTCTCGCAAATTATTCAAAGACCAGACACTCTGCAATCCAGGAAGGAGTCAGAGTCTGAGCAGCAGCAGCTAGCGGTGCAGCAACAACAGACTCAACAGACGCCCGCCATCAGCCAACAACCGACCACCGAGAGCGTTGACGTGCCCGCACCGCCGACTCAACAGGAGCAGGAAGCCTTTCAGCAGACAATGAATAACTTACTGGGATCTCAAATGCAACAAGCTAGTCAAAACCTCAGTTTCCAACAGAATCAGCAGCATTTCATTCAACCTAACATATTATCTGTTGCCGTTGACCCCGCAATTTTAGCACAACAGCAACAGGTGGCGCAGGCGCAACAACAAATGGTACAAGCGCAGCAACAATTAAACATGCAGAAACAAATGCTGGCACAGCAGCAACTAGTGTTCCAACAACATGTGTTAACTCAACAACAGTTGCACTTGCCGGGTCAGACACTTTCTCCGCAACACTTCCGAAACACTTTATTCCAGCAGCAGCAATATCTCGCACAACAAGAGCGTCAGTTACAAACACAACAGAACATCATCGATCAGCAGAATTTGGCGCTTTTGGCGCAAAAGCAACAGTTGATGGGACAACAACAGCAAAAGGTCGAAGAGATGTTGCGAGCTCAGCGCCCAGTGTATCAAAGGCAAGGATCCGAACAAAGTCAAATGAGCTCAGCTGACGTCCATGACCAACAACAACAACCATTAGTGCCGGACCAATACCAGCAGAAACCTCCATTACAGCCACAAATGTCCGTCGATCAAATGCAGCAATATCAAAACCAGTACCTCGATATGCAAATGCAGAAAAAGGAGGACCACTATATTCCTCAAATGCATCCTCTCCAAGGACAATCTCTCCCTCATAACATAATGGCTCAGAATTTTAGTGCAGTTCAGCAGAGCGAAAGACAGATATCTAGTCATGAAGGCACTCCGGTGCAGAATTATTCTGTTAACCCTCTGCAGATGTACCAACAGCAGAGTCAGTCGGTTCAGACGATGCAAAATGTACCATATCAAACGGAGTCAACTATACCGTCTTCGGTCGCAGCGTCTGTACAGCAAAATGTTTCTCATGTGCAGGAATCTACTCACATGCATATGCAGCCTATGCAACAACCCTCTGTCCAACAATCAGTTCAACAACCAGTCCAACAATCAGTTCAACAACCAGTCCAACAATCAGTTCAGCCCTCTGGTCAACAATCTGTTCAAACCACGATCCAAACATCTATGCAACCGAATCAACAATCTATACAACCATCCGTTCAACCATCTGTCCAACAGATAGTCCAACCATCTGTCCAGCAGGTTGTTCAACCGCCTGTCCAGCAGGCAGTTCAACAGTCTGTTCAAAATTCTGTCCAACAGCCTGTACAATCTTCTGTTCAACAGTCTGTTCAACCATCTGTCCAATCCACAGCCCATCCTTCAGTTCAGAGCTCTGTTCAAGCCCAGGACTCGATACCACAGCAATTGAGTATTTCGGATCAATCTGAAAATGGACATGTCATCAATGGTGGTCAAAAAGAACAATTTTTAACACCAATGACGGAATTTCCATCTGGTTCTACTCATCCAGATGGGATCAAGCCTCCAGATTTGAGTTCCGTGGACGAGAAGTTGGGAGAATCGCAACAAGAAGGTTAGTTGAATTTATATAGTGTTTATATATCCACACCAGTTGCCGCGTGCCAAATCGCTAACGTAGTTCTTAACCGAGTCTCGAGAATAAGTATAATTACTATACCTATATATCTCTTACTGCACTCATTGTGTATTATGGATTTCATTTTGCGCGATCCTGGCACACCTCTCTCGTTTCTTCTACATCCATACAATGCATGCATAATCGAAGATCCATTCATCCATTCGTAATCATCAATTGATGTCAAAAAGAGATATAGCTAGTAATTATACTTCATCTTCTCTTTTTAGCTAGTAATTGTACTTCATCTTCTCTCTTTAGAATGCCAAAAATCTGGCCACTAATTTCGTTCGTTCAGATAAAATTTTAATGAACTGATTTCAGCCACCATCGGAACTGCAATACCGTCCCCTATCACCAGCGAGAAGAAGTCCCGGGGCTCTAAGAAGCGGTCGCGGGAGAAGGACAAGCTGCCCAAGCTGACGGTGCTGGAGGTGAACGAAGCGGCCACTGTCGTGGAGTGCCAGCTCGAGTCGAAGTCTAAGACAGTCACCTTCAAGTTTGACGTCACCGACGTCAACCCGGAGGAGATAGCCAGTAATCTCGTAAGTTTAGTCAAAACATTAACGGACATCATTATCTTAATCATCAAGTTCATGATGATGTGAAGACTTTCTTTTTTTTTCTGATCAGGATCATTTTAAAAGGTGGTGTTTTACATTTGCCATGATTAAAGTTTCTGTGGAAGAAATGCTGAGTAAGCTTAGCTCAAATGACAAATAACAGTACCCTTTGGCGAATCTGCGATACCGTATCACGTTTGTATTTTGACAGCGGGACTATATAATTATACATTACCGTCTTGTTTCTGCAGGTGTCGAACAATCTACTGCCAGAATGGCAGAGCGTTACGTTCACGGAGCTGATCCGCGACATCGTGCAGCAGCTGCTGAGCGACCCCGCCTCCACGCCCGTGCTCAGCCCCGCGCACCACGCTGCGCTCCGCCTCAACATGGAAAAGGTGAGCCCACACTTCATATATCAACCTACTGATGTCGCCTTTTGCACTATTTCATTTTGTATTATCTCATAAATTGAGTTCCTTAAAATTTCATCAATCACATTCTTATGGTTGAATATGTGGGTTAAAAAATATGCATTTTAAAAAATAATGTTATAAATTATCTAATTTCTAGACTGACTACGATTCGGAGACAACGGAGCGCGAGGAAAACTTAACCGATTCTAATCAAGACAACTCGGAGTGCACCACGCCGACTGCAAGCCAGGACAGCATCGCGCTCGCCGAGCTTGCGGACGACGAGCTCGCCCCCTCCGCGCCCACGCCCACGCCCGCGGAACCCGCAACCACGCCCACGCCCACTCCCACGCCCGCTCCTGCACCGGCGCCCTCGGTGCCCGCACACTTACCCGCTGAGATATCGTCGAGGAAGATCAGCACTGCTTCTTCCATAGGTATGATCTGTAATCTTCTTAACATATTGAAATTAGAATCATTTGAGTCAGCCTTCAGCAGTTATTCCGATTTTTGATCCTTCTAATTCATATTTATTTTCAGTCCCTTATAACTGTTTTGTTTATGACAAACGAACGCAGATGAAAAATCTATTTAAAAATATATATATATTCAGGTTCTAATCAATCGGACGGCGGCTCAATACCACCAGATCGCTCCGGCAGTTCTGAATCGCAAAATGGCGAGAAGAAAACACAAAAACCTACTCGTAAGATATCGAGATTTCTAGTCAGCCCCGTGGTGGACCGTGGCGAGGAAGTCGCTGAGGAGAAACCCGAACCCGCGAAGCAGGCCGAGCCCAAACTGTACTCTGAAGTGGCCAAAGAGCCGCGCAAAGTCGACGCTC
>JWHW01008770.1:224800-234906 GCA_000931545.1 Papilio glaucus
GTCGCCGCCAGCACCAGCACGGCCACGTCCGCGTCGCGCGGCACCACGTTGTACGACTCATGGACGATTATAGTCGACACCTCGTGGGTTGTAGCGCCCTGCCCTGGTGACATCAGTATATACACATAAGTGATGAGAAATATGATCTGGTGATGAATTGATAGAGAAGTAAGGTGATAAGCCTTTCCAGCCCAAGACTGACCGTTAACTTGGCTATTGGTGGTTAATAAAATTCTTCGTAACGAGTTGTAAGCCGTGAACCCGTTTTGAGAAGAAATAAATCCAAAGATTTAGTTGCAGTAAAAGAAGCAGTAGAAGGCTTATTTATGTATATAACGTAGTACTGGGGAACTAGAATCCATGAGATAGTGACTATTTTCTTACCTGTACTCAAGTAAGTGGAGCCGACTCGTACCCTGAAGTTTCTTGGATTGGCGACCGTACCGTCCCTATTCAAATGAGAAATACGCACTACAATCTAAATATTATTTATAGTCTTAAGGAAATATAGTGACTTTTGTTGTGTAAATTTCTCTTGTACTTGTATGCCGCCTGTACTTTTTGAGTATGTGTAAATAATAAATAAATAATGCTAAATTAAATTATATTACGGAGAGTGTTTTTATTTTACACAATTAAATCTACCTATCATAGAACACTCATGCAGGTACTTATTGGTTACCATTCTTTTTCAATCAGAACAAAAGTCCGACTCACTCACGAACAAAGCAGTGGGCAGCGGACAGCACGTGGCGTCGCGTGATGAGCGACCCTCCGCATGTCAGTTGGTTACCGTATAGGATCTGAAATCATTATAATGATGCTTTCGAGTTACATGAACGAAAACAAGCCCTCTAGCGCCCAAATTTTGCAACTTTGCATGTAGGCAAATCGAGTGAAAATCATTTTCGACCAAAGAATTTGTTGACACATGTTTTTAAATATACATGTATTATCTACTAGCTGTTCGTGTCCGGCGTCGCTCGGCTGAAACATGCCTGTACTGTGTAGGGGTGTCTCTCTATAACTGTAGGGCTGCCTCCGACGATCCTCGTGCCGGGCAGATTGTCGCCCAGTTCCGCCGTACTGATGCGGACATCCTCTCCCACGGCTGAAGAACCTACACGTAAAATTTTGAAATAAAACATCAATTGAAAGGACATCATTTGACGATGAGGAGGATAAATTATGTGTCATTATAAATTGCTTTTAGCAGAATGGCACGTAGTAATGAAATAGAAGTTATTCGATTCAAGCCGGTTCTTTGTCCGCATTTTATAATCCTTTTGAACTCTAAACATTAACGTACAATCTATTTTATAACTCAGCGTTGATAACTTTGTAACTAACAGTAATATTTATAATAAAGCTGAGTCGTGTTTCAAAATGAAATAATCGATTGCACTTTATAATAGGCGCTGATTTATCATTAACATTTAATGAGTGAATCGTATCGAACAACTCATTGTTATTAATGCTCCTTTGTATACAATGATTATGCTAAAAAAATGCTTTTATGTGTAATTAAAGTAATGCATTCTTTTTAAACCTTTTTAATACGTAGATAAATTTTATTTTATTTATTTAATTAACTATTTTTTAGTGTTAGTGTAAGTTGTATTTAGTTTCTAGCGTTAAGTGTTTCTTGTAATTGTGATAAAATATCTTGCACACTTGATACATTTATGAATAATAAATCTTGATTAAGTCTGATTAGTGTCTGGAAATTCCGACCACGCCGCATCGTGCAAAAATATTTGGATGAAATCACCCGGAGTCTCGATTTTAATAAAATGGGTCATACCAGCGTTATTTTATGATAATAAAAATAAAATGTATAATCGATAAGGAATAAACAAACGCGGTGATAGTCGCCCATTCCTACGTTTAGTGGATTTTTGTCTAGGCGTGGACATTTGGGTTTGTGTTGCATCAAGTAACGGTTTTTCTAAATGCTACACCGTGCTTATAAGAACGTATTGCTTAGATAAGATCTAATCTTTATATGTCCTAATACAACTGGAAATAAATCCATCCAAATGTTGAATAATATTTTTTTTAAATAAACTAGGGTTGAGTTTGTTTCCTATCTGTGTGTGTTCGAAAGTTTATTTTATTTTCAGATCCCGACAAGTTAATTGCTCAAAACTATATATTTATTCCTTTTTTTACACAAAGACAAATAGTATTTTCCCATCAAATACAATACAAATGTGTTTGTGTTTTTAATTTTTGAAAATATTTATTGTGTATTGAATTTTTGAATTGATTGTTTTGTTGTATACCAACAGATTAATAATCCAGTTGTAAAATGTACTCACTCGCTGCGATAAACACGTTCAAAAGCAGGACCCACATGCCGGCTGCGCGCATCACAACTTTGTGAACGACCGTCGATAGTTTTATCATCGATAGATAACGTATCGCTATCGGACTTTTAAACTAAATTTCATTTAATCTTTACTGTAGGACTGTGTGAAGTGGCGAGGGAAAGGCCGCGAAGGCGTCGCGATGAACAATTTTATTTTTTCATATCTAGGCTCTGACATTGTGGTATCGGTGTCACTTTCCTTGAATTATTCTAAACGGAGATCATCAACCTGAACACTCCATTGCTGAGCATACAGCATTCACCAACTCCGTTGGCTTTGACGGCGACTCACTGGACAAAAGTTTTCCTCGCTTCTCTCGCAGACGTGATGTGAGAATCCGTTGCATAACTGAAGTGTGTGTGACCACTTGCAGCGAGCTTATAACTCATCTTAAGGTTTTTTTAGTGACTGAGTGGTCACTGTTTGCCTAGAAGAGGCATCTACAACTACATCGAGCTCGAGGCAGCAGGGCGCGCAGAAGGTCCCTAGCCTGAACCTCTATTAAGAGTAAATTAGTAGCTCGAGGGAGTCTCGCGAGCCTCGGGTCGGGCCGTTACTTTATTATTATTATTATGGGATCGATCGGACACAATATGTTAATTATGTCCGATCGATAGCGTTGGAATCTAATAGAAATTGAACAGTTGTTACACAATAAAAATAAAACAAATAAATTTGTGCCATTTTTTATTTTTTTTAAAGAAACAAAACATTTTTACTGAAGCCATCACAAAAAGGTCCATCGCAATAAAACGTATAAATATATCCGCTATAAACTAATCAAATAAAAAAACCTTAAAAACTGTAAGATTCGTTATTGGCAAAGGTTCGAGAGCATTCCACGACATTATATAAGTCATATTGACATTAATGGCAATATTAAAAGACGAACTTTTAGTATTGCCATTAATTCAAGAATAGAATACAAACTTGACCATTTTCTCTTTTAATTCACATTTATTGAAGTTTTCAATTACATGCATCTCGTCAGAGCAATAGTTTATCGTAGAGCACTTTATAAGTATATAAGGAATGTATATAAAAGACATAAAATAGAATCAAGAGAATGTAAATATAAATACTTTAGTTATATAAAGAAAGAATGTTGTTAAGTAAATACAATAAATTATTTAAATATTACGATTAAAATGCTTGTGTATGTTGATTTGATGATTCTTTACATAAAACTTCAATAAAGTTTTGTTAAAAATCTAAGTTTTCTATATAAAAAAATTAATAACAAACTAAACAATTTTTTTTACTCTGGAAGTAACATATATATAGCAACAATTTGGAAAAAGAAATTGAAGAAAGAATTTATACATTTAATTTAAAATTTCAATTATAATTTGTAGTACATATCCGGATTATTAATAAAACTTAGAATTGCCAATAAAGAAAAAATAATATATAAAATAAAGCAATAGTAAATGAGATAACATTAAAATTTAAGCTGAAAACACATATAACCAACAAATAAAACTTAGATCCTGTTGACTTATTTTTATATTCGAAATTCTTTGTCGGGAATTTCTTGGCACTTCATTTACATTAAAACCTCAAAATTACACTATATACGGTAACATTATATTAAAAAACGATATTTCATTTAAAACTAACCTTTTTTCTCTATTATAGAGAATATAGTTAATAAAAAAGGGAATTATTTTTCATGTACCTTTGTCGAATAAATGTTATATGTAAATAGATATTAAAAAAACAACAAACGGTTTGACGTTTTAAGAAACATCATACTTGTCGATGGTTTCACAAAAATGGCGGGAAATATTCATAAATCACGTCAAGAACAACCATTGTTACTAGTCACATAACCTTAGCCTTTAAACACGTGCTGTTTCCTCGTCGGACAAATGTAACAGTTATTAAGGCTGTAAAACGTACTCATGACTTATATTGCTGTAATATTTTTTGTGTTACCAGTTTTAAAATTGTCAACAACTATCGATCTTAAGATCTTTAAAAATATTTCTTAAAAAATAACATTCGATTTTATCTTATAGTAGGTAACGGATTTGAGCTATATTTTATTGCACTAGTCTAAGTATCTCAAAGGAGCTATTTAAGAAGATAAGTAACAATATGGAACTTTTTACTATAAATCCATAAATAACGTGAAACAGTGTAGATAGACTTAAAAGACGAACAACAATAAAAAAAATAGGAATAACAATATAATGAAAATAGATTTTTTAAGTTATTAGAAGAATATACAGTAAAAAAATTAAACAAAACAGCCCACTCCATTGAATCGTCGAATATTCTTACACTACGTCACGAACGAACTTGTTCTTAATTATTTTTAGTTAATGGTGTTGCCATACACTATCCGTATACTTTATTTCGCTAATACACACTCACATTCTATTCCCCGAATAATTTTCACATACGTAGTGTAAATTATAAAATTATTGCTACAAAATTTATAACTAAATGTTAGTAAGCCTCAATCATTAACACATAAGTTTAGTTGATTTAAAAAGGCTAAAAAATTTGCCATTCAACCTTTGTAGTTAAAATTCTAATGGATCGAGATTCTGGCTGATTTAACAATCTGTCAAACTGTCAATGTCACAATGACATTACCTTTTACACTGTACAATGAACTATACATGTTGTAGGACGTTTTGATCGCATACATGCAGATATATTTGTGAAAATTTTATATTTTAATTTAAATAAAACATTTTTAATGATCGAAGTGATCCCTAGAGCCTCAATCTAGACTTCTAAGTCAGGACATCTTTCTTTTTAGACTTTAATTTTTATATTCCTATAATAAGCAACTCTGTCTTTGTTTCCGCTTAACTTACAAAGTGGTTAAGATAAGAAAAGTTGCTTTACTTTTTTATGAACGTCGTGTGTCATTGCAGAGTGGAAATAGAAAAATGAACCTTGAAGCTACGACGATAAAGTCGATTGTGCGTAAAATAACAAACCAGATACAGCGTCTCTCAAAAACTATGCCCTTATTAAAGAATTTAATTTCCTAAATTTTCTTAAAAGTTTCACCGTCATTTTAATAATTAACTATTCCTGGGGCTGTAGCGAGAGTTCGCCGGCGGTCGCTAGATGGCGCTGGGCGGTCACGGCGGCAGGTTCATCTGCAAGTTCTGCAGGTAGGCGGACGTCGAGTTGAGGAGGCCGATGCGTTGCTTCTGCTTCCTCTGCTCCGTCATCTGGAGATATAATTATATTTCATGTTAACTAAAGTATGACGTAATTTTTTATTTGACAATTAAAACTTCCAAAACTGTCCTGCCAACACTACAAGAGTCATAAGATACAACTGTTTCTGTAAGCTTTTTTATTTCAAGTACAATAATATTACTTATAGTATATCGGTTTCAAAGATACTGTCTTTAGGTGCTTCATTTATAAGATTTTCATGTACTTCAATTACCAGTTTAGGGTAAAGGGTACAAGGAAAGTGAACTGTATGCTGAAGAACACCCCGGTTAAAGATTCTACGCCAATGGTTTGTAAACAGAACTCATTAGTTTGCCAGAGCTGCAGTATTGAGTGTTCAGGTTGCCTTAATTCTCGCCGATCTTTGAAAGAAGATGAAGAACGTTATGAAGAAGTACTAATGAAGTATTATTGCAGTTCAGCATGAGTGTACCTGATCGCGCAGCTCAGTGAGTAGGTCTGTGAGCGTGCGCACGGCGGACTGTGCGCGCTCTAGCTGCGCCTGCAACGCGCGTAGCTCCAGCTCTCCGCCCTCGCCCTCGCCGCCGCCCATCAGAGACAGCGCGCGCAGCCGCGGGAACCAGTCCAGGTTGTTAGACTGCCAACATTTCATTACTTATTTTTTTAGTACCAAGGGAAATTTTGAGAAGTTACGTGAGATCGAGTGTTTTGGGTTATTCGTAAGACAAAGAAAGCAGAAAAAGGCTGAGGTAAACATTTCGCATCAATCTTTTTCCTAGAAGACTTGAGACAACTCAAGACGATACTTCTGAGGATACCTGCATCATCTTCCTGCCCTTTCCTCACCAACGTGGGGTCGGCAGAGTACGAACTTCTGTTCCATATCCCTCTATCAGCCGTCATATCTGTATTCACACCCTTCTTTCACATATCTTTCACACAAAAAATTCAAACTGTTGTATATGCGCATATTCTAACAGAGCTGTTTCTTTTTAAGACGGGCACAATAGGCGACGCATACTGCAAATGGTCCACGGGTTTTAAAACTCCTAAATCGACCAATCTATCGATTTCCTTAGTAACTTTTTCATTTAGCGCCTGCAATGCTGCTATGGGACGAGATTTAAAGAAAGTTGGCCTAGAATTTTCTTCGGTCTTCCTCTACTTGTAACCATCCACGTTTATTTATTATTTTTTTCGTTATATGTGCTTCATCCCTTCGGATAACTTGCCCATACCACGCTAACCTTTTTTAGGGGAGACTAAATACACGTTTAACCTTTATCATAGAATGTACGTAGCTCTCGGGTCCGGTGAACTCGGTGGGGTCCTTGACCCGCACCAGCACCATGAAGTAGAGGTAGTGCCACATGTTGTGCTCGCTCTTGATGTGCTCCTCGAACGAGACCGTCTTGTTGTCAAAGGCTGACCTGTTCAACCCTGAAACAAACTGGTTATTGCAGATTTGATACATGAACCGAAATGCATTTGCATCCGGTTCGAAGGACCATAAAATTATTTTTACTTGGTCTATTTTAGCTTGCTTAATTTACTCACAATTACTATGGAGCATTTACTCGCCTATACAAAAATACCTTACATTTGTAAGTATCTTAAAATAAAATAAGCCGGTACAGACGACAAAGTTTTCGTTACTTAAAGTATGTAATTACTTACCACATATAAAACATGTGTTCTTTAAAATAAGTTCTTTCTGCTGCTTCTCGCTACGAAGGTCGGCGAAGGTGTCGATGATCACACCGAATATGAGATTCAGCACGATGACGATCACGACGAAGTAGAACAGTAGATCGTACACCACGCGCGCCACGAACAACGGCTCCTACACATTACACATTATGGATTACATTGCTGTTCGATCATAAATTGTGATAAAAAGAGAGGTGTCTTATGGACACCCAGTTGGAGCGGAGTTCCTTTCGCTATATATCTTTTGTGTTTGTATTAAGTAAAGATGAAATATAAAAGAGTATTTAAAGGTTAAAATTATAAATATTTTATATTCTCAAAAGCTGAATCAATTGAAAAAGTTTTAGTTTCCCAGGTGATCATGAAGTGCTTCAAAAATGAAAATGATATCAGTTTTTGGTGGCGTTTTTCATTGTTAGTTTTTTTTTCGGGATAGCCCCTCAGCCCGCAAATAAACAAATAATGTGCGATAAAGAACAACGTTCTAAAAAAATGAAGACATGGAATGCGGAATAAAGATACACTTGACGTATGAACATGCGTGTCAGATGAAGCGTACTCACGAAGCTGGCGGGCGCGAGCAGTATGTCGCCGATGCCGCCGCCGTTGCGCAGACCCTGGTTGAGCGTGGTGACGATGCACATAATGAGCGAGTCGCAGCTCCGTTCCCGCAGCGACCCGCCGACCGACACGAAGCGCGGCGCGCGCTGGTACTTGCTGGCGGGATCACTGCCGCAGCGCTCCTCGAAGCGCGGGTCGTCGTCCTCTAAACAATCAACACTTTAACTACAAACATCTGCAAATAGGACTCGTTAAAGAACGCTTAGATGTAAGAATATCGAAAGCTATCTGCAAATAAACTAAAGTGGCAAGAATAAATACACTAGGGCTGCATCAATAACGATAATACGTAAGATCCGAGTGGCTAAACAGTTTACAGAAAACCATTGAATAGCTCCCTCGTTAACTGAAACAAAGGCGCGCCGTGAGTTTGCGTCGCATTCCACAAGAGTCTGTCTGTCACGTAGTAAAGTGTGTATAGTTACCGTCGAGCCGGTCGACGTTGAGCAGGAAGTGGTCTCGGAAGAACATGTAGCCTACGATGGAGAACATGTAGACCAGCACCAGCGCCAGCACGGCCGTCAGCAAGATGGACCGGCCGTTGCGGGTGACGGACCGCATTACGTTCAACAAGGTCTCCTCGCGGTACACGATGTCGAGCAACTGCGCACACAACACAAATTTCACTGAAGCCATAATTTTCCATAAACTGAATAAAACGAAAGGTACGCCTGAATAGTAGTTTATAACTCGATTAAAATAACCCACCTTCTATGGGTTTTATTTAATAGTCTGGAGATTCTACAACACTAACTTACCAGCACAGAAAAAAAGAATGGATGACAGCAGATGCCGAGGAAACAGAACCAGAGGTAGACGCAGTGGTACAGCAGCTCGGGGTCGGTGATCACGTTCCGCGTCGACTTGGACAACGTGCCTTGGTTGCCCATGATGCTAACCAGGTGGATGCCCTTCACAACTATCTGCAAACGATATCTGCGGTTAATAGGATAAACTATTAACCTAACTGTGGTAGAGCCCGCAACAACACCTGTTGCAAGAAAGTGTCGGCTCGACCGGTGAAATACCACCACCTCACAGAAGACAGGCTTTTCGTCTGATAAGTGAGGTGCCGGAGACCTAATTTTACTCCACTTCTCCTTTCCATCCACTTCTAGAAAGAAAAGGTGGGAAGGGAAGGAGGATTTTACCGGGGAGAGATAAATCATTTTTTTTCTTTATCCTCTTTCTATCACAAGTAGGCAACGCATTTGCTTGTGGCAGATGCCTATGGATGTTGGTCGATTGAGGGTTGACCGCCTGCTCGTTTGCCACCTTCTATTATTAAAAAAAAAAACTACTACGACGACGAGTCAATGGCGCACGATGGCGGGTAGTGTTATGTTGTGTGGTACTGACGGTGAGCATGCCGAGCGCCCATAGCGTGGGCTCGGGCCCGGCGGAGTAGATGAGGCGCACGATGGCGCTGGCTAGCAGAGCGCGCGCGCCCGACGAGCGTGGTAAACAGGCCACCAGTGTGCCCGCCGCCAGCGACACGCACCACACCACCAGCGACAAGTGCTGGCCCAACTCTGAAAATATTGTCAATAATAATAGATAATTACCGGTATAATTTGTTCTAAATCGGGATCGGGAACGTCACTTACCATACATGGCGGCAATTACTTTTTATACTTTCATCGGAAATGTAATTTTGTGGAAATCGTCATATAAAGTGAAGTGAAATTGTATAATATGGATACCTAATATTATAAGGTAATGCGCGAAAAAGTTGGTTTTAGAAACTATTTTGGCATTTATGAATTTTAGCGCTAAAGGTAAGGTGTGCCTTCTATTCACAAACTTTCTATCTTGATTTGGAACAAACTATAGGCGTGATTAGTTGCCCAGTAGACCCATTACATCAGACACATTGTACTGACCCTGTGGTAAATTTGACTTAACTCACTTGGATTTTCATCTTGGAATGGATAGAAGAATGCGACGATGACGTTGATGAGCACGGCGAAATTGAACAGGATGTTGCTCCACAGCGACATATACGACGATACCCAGAACAGGAACGGTTGCCCTGTGAAGAGAAAACATTATTCAAACTACATTTATTATAAAGAATAATAAAACTATTGATCATCGACGCAAAGAGATGACTGTTAGATTTTAACAATTTGTCCGTTCTATGGGATAGGTCCCCAACGGACGGTACTGTCCCCTAGTGGGTGTTGGAGCTTTTCGTGGAGTGGAGAGAATAGGTATTTAGAAAGGAATCATTTA
>JWHW01008770.1:235306-251615 GCA_000931545.1 Papilio glaucus
CGCGGAGCATGATTCGAAAGAAGAGGAGAGAGAATTAATTTCATTTTGTAAAAAGAGGCGTTGACATGAGCGTTTTTCTTGTAAAGGTAGTCCATAAAATGTTTGAAACGTATGGTCTATGGCATCGCAGATACCGAACGATTGGACATCTAGCCAGCCTGTATGCTGGTCGATTAATAGGTATTTAAAAAGGAAACTTTTAACTTCGACAAAATATCGTTCCACCAGTCAAAAACTGTCAATTTTTTTTGTCGAGTTTGGACTTAATAATCTGGCAGTTTCATAGGCAGATCTCCGGGATCTGTTCTATGCTATAGTGTACTGTATGCGTATGCTATATGCTGTGTAAACATACCTCGCAGTTTCTTCTGCCACTTCATCTCGTGGAAGAGGTTGTCGAGGCGCGAGAAGAAGTCGGCGACCTTGCTGCCCTGATCGTCGCGCTCGGCGGTCTGCAGCACGCGGTGCTTGCTGTCCGCCGGCAGGTACTCGCAGATCTCCGGGATCGGGAACACGATCTGCTCCATGCTGCGGTCTGTGCGCACTATCTGCATAAACAACATATACTTTTATAACCAACGAAGGACCATTTTGTAAATACAGTCCCATCTTAAAGTCTTATGACGTCTTTTTTGTGCCCTTATAATATAAATTGTATTTTCAACTTTATTCCGAGGATACAAGATGTATATCACAGCATACCTCAATCTGTGCGGTGTGCGTGCGGTAGTACTGTAGTGCGGGCGCGTTGACACCAGAGGGCGTAGCGCGCACCAGCGCCGCCAGCTCCTTGTTATGCCCTGCCAACTGGTGGCACAGGATGTAGATGTTGTGACCCACCTGCAAGAAACACATACAATATATACTGAGATTTAATAAGAGAAGGAGAGTACTCTCCTGCTCTTCCTTATCGTTCCCCTTACTCTGTCCTGTAATGATGTAGGAACATCAGAGCTATTATTGCATCTGCGATTCGTCCCGTTCGTTGCTGATGTTAGTGTAGTATAGTGTAAAGTGACTCTTTTACTCGTTTGCTTCCTCTCTCCATAAAAAGGCATCCGATTTTTCAGACCCAGACAGATCATACATGTGGAAACAACACACGAAGGTAAAGTGAGTATAGAGAATATACAAAGAAATGTATCACTAACTTCTTTGGGAGACACGCCCTGTACGGGCGCATCGTCTTCTGAATCGGAGTCGGCGTCCATGGCGTGCTCCTGATTGAACGCTGAGCAAGCTACATCCACCTAAGAACAATTTTTATAACGTTACATAATTAATTAGTCTTTCGAGCCATACGTCATTTTGATGACAGTCGTTTTGTCTCGAAGGACCAAAATTCCACGGATTAAAATCAAAAGCTAATATTTTTGAAGAGTGTTTAAGATTTAAGTAAGATGAACAAGAACTACATTTTCGTTGTCTTTACCAGCTGTTCAGGATTCATATTGTACAGTATCCGTTCCGCGTTGTTCTCGGAGTCGTTGCGGGACTCCATAATGGCGAGCAGCAGCTTGGAGGCGTTGTTTTTCAGCTCCAGCACGAGGTCCATGCGCGTTTTGCCCAGCGGGTTGATGTCGTTCAGGATCAGCGCTGTTATTATGTCCAGGCCGTTGCTCTCGTGCGTCGCTATGCAGTTCTGATTCTCGTGGCAAGGACCTGCAGAAGGGACGGTGTTTATTATAACTTATGTGTGTTAACATCCTCTGTAAAATAAGAAATTTACTAAACAAGTTTTTTAACCGTCTGCAAGGCTTTCTTCAAGGCTCGTTTCGTTACCGCACTCATTGAGTGCTCCTATCGCAGTCTTAAATTAGTATTTTTAATTCTGGTTTGGCTACTAGTGTTTTCATCATCATTGTGAGCAAATGAAGTCTTTGGATACCTTGACAGTACTCGGTGAGTGTCTCGAGGGTCTGGTTGATGAGCGCCACGTTGCCCTCGTTGATGTAGAGCCCGAGCAGGCCCAGGCCACCCGTGGTGGAGCCGCAGATGCAGTCCAGGAACATCAGCGTCTCTGACACCAGGTTGTAGTTCGACTTGTTGTTCTGGTTTCGTAGTAAGTTCTGGAATTAAGTAGTAAGTGGTCTACCTGTAATTTTCTTTATTTTGCAGAAGAGCTTTCGCTTCCATTCCACGTAAACATTAAATATGCTAAATCTTACACCAGTTTGGTCGCACTACTCTTTTATTATACAGCTAGAACAGAAGTAAATAGAGAAGAATCAAATAACCTGTAAGTCAGGGTTGTGGTTCTCGCAGAGCAGTTGCAAGAAGCGTAATATAGGTCTCATGACGGCCACCTTGGGGGGCAGCACGTCGGGGTTGCTCCCTTCGCGCTTCTTTTCCGACATTATCTCTTCCAGAACTGTCGTTCCTGGTGAAACAGAGATACAAGCAAAAGTTAACTTTACCCTTGACATATACGAAATTGTCACTATTCAAAATCGGTCAAGTAATTTTGGGTACAGAAATCACAATGGAACGTACATACATACATCACATCCCTGCCCTTTTCTCATATTATGTGGGGTCGGCACAGTATGGCTATACTGTTTTGTAGTGCGGTTTTAGCTAGTTTTTACGACAGGCTGACGTCATGCCTCCTCGGGAAGAAGGGTGTACTTAGGGCCTATTTCTATAAAATTTCGCGAGGACCGTTATTGTTTCGGTTCTTCACTCTCGTCAGACTTGCAGATTAACAGGAGCCCTAAACAAATACTACCCTCCTGTCGGTCACAATAAAGCAATAAACATAACCATATATCCGACAAAGATATATATATATTTTGTTCGTCTGTCCGTGTATACAAATAATTGTAAATTAATAATAATTTTACCGTGTGACATGGTGTGAATGTCGGAGTAGGCGTGGACCGCGGAGCCGCAGGCGTTGGTGATCTCGTCGTCCATGTCCTCGCCCACGACTATGGGAACGGGCGTCGATTTACCTGGAATATTTGTTTGACAGGCATCACAACAGAGGAGGTAGCAGAAACATTTATGACTGTATGGGTAGCCCGCTTTGGTGTTTCTACAACCGTCACTACAGAGGGCCTTCAATCCGAAGTGTACACTTTAAGTGTTGCTAGTTGATGAATAATTGAAAAAAAAAAATATTTTTCGTAGTAGTGTTAGTACACTACTACTAGGAACATAATGTACCTTCAGCGGCGATGGGTTTTTGCTTGTCGGTGGGGCTGGCGCGCTTGTCGGAGCTGGCGGAGGCCGTGCTGCTCGTGGCCAGCGACCGGATCTCCTGCTGCGACTCGCGCATCTTGTCGTAGAATACCTGTTAACATAAATTAGAAGGATAAGATTACTAAAGATGGTCGCATTTACGAATTGATTTAACATTTGCAATTACTTAATCCATTTTTACACGAAACCATAACAGGTGGGCACAGATCTTTGTGTCTTTAAAATACCGATGAGGCATTTTGTTATGGGCAAACGATTTTATTATTATACTCGCTGTGCCCTGCGGTCTCACCCGCCGTGCAATTTAATTTAACCAACGATTTAGCTTGCAAGGTTTTTGCTTACATATATCGTGACTTAAAAGACAGAAGTTTCTAGACGTTTTATACTATAAACAAGTGTGTCTTACCTTCAAGAAGCATTGTGATATCTCGCCGTTTTGCAGCTTGGTGAAGATGCTGCGTTGTATGATAGGGTTACCGCCTTCTAGAAGAGCGATGCCTGCCAACATCGAATTCATAGTGTAAATTAAGTCTACAATAAGTTACTTACTACAGAAATAAGTGATGTTTGATCTACCCCAACTTAAGACCTTTAGGGTATGAATTTAGCAAAATTCTTTATTAGTGCTCGCCTACGTTATATCAGAAATTTCTGTTCAGATTTTCAAGTGTCTAGGCTCAGTAGTTTGGGCTATGCTGTTATACAACAGTCCTTCAGTTCAGTCTGATAAGTTCTATTGAATGGGAACTAATACTATCCTAGGTTCCTGTGGGAAGTAGATAGATAAATCTATACTAGTATGTCATATTTTAGTTGTTAACTTTATAGTGGTAACGTTTACCGAGTTGTATGGCCTCTAGGAAGATGGCGGGGCGGTTGACGCTGTTGATTACCAGTTCCACCACCAGGTCGGAGGCGCCCTCGCGGTCCAGGTGCGCCTGCACCTGCGACAGCGTCTGTCCCGTACGCAGCAGCACCTTGGCTGTGTGTTAAAATATTAATTAATCATAGATAATATGAAATTAAGGTAATATATAAATCGATACTTTAAACAAATATTTATTTTATTCGATATTAAAGTGAATTTTTAGTGTTTTTATAGGATATTAAAGATTTAAAACATTCCAAAAAAATAACAAATAAAATATTATAAATTATCAAAATATTATTCCAATTGTATCAAAAATCTTTTGATATAATTAGAATAATATTATATTTAATTTAAGGCAAAACCTTATAGGTAAGACTTCGTGATAAAACATTGAAGTAAATAATAGGATATTAATAATAGTGTGTGAACGAAAAAAGTGCGTGTGAACAACGAACGAATCGGGTTTACGGTACATGCGTGACGTATGAATAATTTAACAAGTGTACCTGGCTTCGGCTGATGCGATGAGGCTGCGTCGCATGCGCGCAGTATAAACAAATATACTTCTAAACTATTCTATTATGATTATATGACTGAATACCATTAAAATTTGAATGAAAATTCTTATAGAACACATGTGTAATATGTATAAAAGTTTTAAATTCAAATTCGGACGTTTCCATGGCGACTTGATTTGAAAAAATCCAAATTTGAAGTTAAAACCCTATATATCTATAAAAATAATTGAGCTACTCGAAGTGCTATTACATGAAGGCGAAGTCGCAGAAACTAATTTTAGTTTAAGTAAGTTTTAGAAAGTATTTTATATAGGCCAAATGTGAATGAATATATGAATCCATTCATTCATTCATTCAAACTCATAGAATTTACATAAAATTATGTAGCCATTATGTACGTATCGCCACTGTGTCTTCACTATGCTAGTGATATCTAAAGTAACATATAACGAATATATATAGGTACACTTTCCTAAATCCCACAATACTGAATGATTACAAAAATGATGTTAATTCCAAAATAGATTATGCGTTCTATTTTACAACTAAATTCTATGTGCGATTTGATCTATTAGTGATGATATTAGTCAAATTTGTAATAAATACAGCTTGCTTACTAAATTACATCACTAGATGTTGCTCTAAGTTGGGAGTTGATTGGTAACAATTTAAATACATAACTGTTATCATTACATATTACAATTATAACATTCGAATCAACAACAAATGAGTTGCAGATGTGTTGTTTACCTTTAATGGACAGAAAGGACTAAGTATATATTTACATCTCGTATTCATCCCCTCTCCTCGTCCAATCATCTTCCCTTTCCCATCCTATCCTTTGTAGGAAACGATGGGAAGGGGTATGTTATCAATCAAATACCGAATACTTTAATAAATTTGTTCATTAGATAAATGAACTGGAAGTAGCTCGTTTGTTGATTGGCGGAAAATCTGAATTTTGATGTTGGCGACTGAGAAATTTATAACAACCCCATCTATTGCTGTAAATACGTATCACATAAAGAGTTACATATTTTGAATGCATGATAGTAGTCAGCAATCAACTCCCTTTCCCCCAATTATGATTATTATATGATGCAATGTATATTAAAATAATATCGTATTACCGCCGGGGCCGTGCGTGGCGGTGGGCTGCGGTTGTGGCGGCTGGATCTTGGCCTCCGACTTCCGGTTCACGAAGTACTGAGACAGCAGTTTGTTGCGGAGTTGATTGCCCTGGAATATAATTACAGTGGTTAAAAGGAGATAGTTATAAAAAAAAAAACTAAAATATTCAGCAAAAAATCATTATATGATCATCGCGCAGGCACGCACGCATACACGCACGCACGCACGCTCGCGCGCACACACACACGTACACGCACTAGTTTATTATCAAATATTATAAATGCTAATTTGGTTATTTAATTGTAATTAACTAAGCACATTGTTTTTATATTTTATTAGATCTTAGTTTTTGTTCTAAGTAGTTCTCAGTATATGAGCGAAGCCGCCGGCCACCGAAACACAGTTATATAGTAACTAGGTTCAGGGCCAATGGATCCAATTGCAAATTATACAACGATAACTGTGTGCATTATAATATTTATCTAATTTGGTATTGTAAGAACAAAAATATAAATTATTAACCGTACACAATAAATATATACATAAATCTGTGACAGTACCTTATCACCATATTCTGGATCCACGGCCATCATTTCTCTGAGTGTGCGTAACACTTTGACGCATAACTTTTCTTCTTTCTCCTCTAAGAGTTTCTCTGTATGTCGGATCAATCTGGAAAACACATCTCATTATTTACTACAGAAATATTATGTCACCTAGTATTTCCATCCTTCTTCTTCTCATTTTCTTCATTCTCTGTCCAAAACTAAGGCTAAAAGTAGAGAGGGCGCCCTACACTTCTTCACATATAGTTCGTCATTTTAGGTAACAGATCCCCTGCTGGGCCTAGGCTCCTCCCCCTAACCTCCACAAAGATCTGTCTCTTACCATCCTTATCAGTGGATATGGGAAACCTTGGCCAGATCATTGGTTCATTGGAAGACCCACCTACGCTGTATCGACCTGCACGTTACCTGCTGCTATTGCTATACTTTAGATGACGTTCATCACCTGGATATAAAGATACCGCTGGTGTCAGGATGTGCCAGCTCCCCGGGGCTGGTAAACAGGCGGTGTGGCTTGTAGAGGATATCCACTAGGAGTGACTGCTCGGCTTGCAGCAGCGGTCGCAGCTGCTCCTCTAGCAGAGATACTATCTCTTGCAGACCTTCCATCACTGAACGGTCGTTCTGCAAGTTCGACTGGACGGAGAAGAACATAGGTCAAAAATCTATCATGCTTTTGGTTGTGGGTCTATACGGGGATATATTTGGAATATGACAATATAAATTGGATCGGACTGCTGAGAGTAGAGGACGAATTCGATTCGTTCTTTTTCTTACTTCATTGGCCCTTATCAAGATCTATACTAATAATAATAGACGTTTTTTTTTAATTGAATACATTAAAAGGTTAAAAAAGAGGAACAAAAAGAAGACGAACGACAAAGTTTCAAATAAATATCAGAAAGCCCTAAACAGCGGCAGATTACAAAATTAAATATGAATACAGGCTATATATGAAACTAGGCAGCACATTTAGTAACACAGCAAATCATTTTACCATACATCCGTACTGACGCATAAAATTAAAATAAACGAAATGGCTGTACCGAGATGAAACGCAGCAACAACGACGAGGAGCCACGCCGTATTCAATTGTCGCTTTACTGTTTCTTTTGTTCTTACTGTACTTTAAATATATTCTTGAAGTTAAGCTTCTTAGTTGGCGACATGATAATTGAACGAGAATTAAAGATGACATTTGAAAGATGCGTTACCTTAAAGAATTTCGTTACATGAGAGAGATGCAAGATGTAAAATAACATAGAAAGAAGAAAGAGAGGTATATGTTGTAAATATTGAATAAACAGAATTATTGTTTCATACAATTTTCGTTATATTTCTTATGAGATATTACTTATTCCTACCCTACCTCACATAAATTTTTTTTTTGATCTGTACCAAAAATTTTTGAATATTTGACACTTATTTTCAGTATTATGTGTTTAAATGATCCAATATATTTTACTTTTGGTGAATAACAAATAAATTGCACTGCAAACAAGATATAAATCTGGGCAAAATAATTGAACATACATCATAATAACACATACACACAATGTATAAACCAAAAGTTGTGACAACAACAAACAAATGAAACCGTGATAACTTTGGTCACACACAAACTCACTTCGTTCTTCGACGTGTCTGTATTCTCGAGCGGTTCCGAAGCTTCCTCCTTACAGTTAAAATAATAAAATTATTTAATTCTATGTCACAGACAATTTAAAAGACGCGACGACCTGACGTTTGTATGGAAATGGATGAAACGAGTGAAAACGTATAGGCTTCCTTTAATTTATATATTTACTCTAGTAGGCCTAGTCCATACTGTATAGTGTGGACTACAATCATACTGTGCCGAATCCACATGAGTGGGTAAAGGGCAGGGAGATGATGAGTCATTAATAATGACATGTTCTTGGTATATTATAAATATGAACATAATTTAAAATTAACAAATTTGGACATTTGTAAATTATCTATTTTTTTTTTATTTATTGCCTAATACAACAAAGGTATGACTGAAGTATATGACTATATACCTTATAATATATATAACAATTATACTTTATTAGAAAACTAAACACGAGAAGAGATATAGAAATTTATGTAAGGAATTGAAGAGACTTTTATAGACTAAAATACTTAGTTAATGAGTTAAATTTTAGCCAAACTAAATGATTCATATGCAACGAATAGTACAACTAAGAATGACTCGTACCTGTGACGCCATTTTCTCCAGCTTGGAGGTCTTGGAGGCCTGCAGCCACTTGCTGGTCTGCCGCGACAGCGCCGCCGCCTTCTCGAACACCGTCTGGATCTTGGCCTCCAGCTCCAACGGTATGGCTATGCTACGGCTTTTAGCTACAACGATCACGTATGAAAAATTGAAATATAATCTATGTAAATAACACACGCGAGATCGTTCTTGTCTTATTAATTCAAACTTTAACATTGGGGCAAACGAGAAAACGGTTCACGCGCTATTAAATGACCGCTATCTAAAATAACAAGCTAATGAGTTGCAGATGCTTTGATACCTTTATTAATAGACAGAGGAGGGGATAAACAGAAAATGATTTTTCTTCCCATCAAAGCATTGTTCTTTTCACATACTTTCTATATTAGAAAAGATAAGGAAGGGGAAAAAAACTAGGATAAAGCCTATGGCACCTCATAATTCAGACGAAACGCAGAATACTTCTCCGTGACGCCTGTCGTGGTCGTGGTATTTCACTGGTCGAGCCAACACATGGAAAAGATGTTGTTGCAGACTCTGCCATTGTCACAATACATGTTCCAATACTGTATACAAGTGTATGCTCACCGACTTCACTCAACGTTCGTATGCACTTCTCGACGTTTAGCTTCTGCGGCGGCGTGAGCCAGGGACACTGGTAGATGCGAAAGGTCGTCTGCAGTAGCTTCACGAAGATCGACTGCCGCGTCTGAACGCAACAAATACACATGTTACATTATTGTATTAGATAGATAGATAGATAAACACTTTATTGCTCACATTACATTAAATACTAAATGTGGGCAAGGGCGGCCTTATCGCTATGAGCGATTTCTTAAAGGCAACCCTGTAGGAGAGGAAAGGTAAAAAAAAAGGATAAATAAATAGCAAGAAGTCAAGGATAAATAAATAAGAGCAAAATAGTTTACAATAAAGATATATGCATTGAACATAAACAATAAATACTAAGATATAAACTTACATATTATACATACATAGAATTATATACATATTTAAATAAGGAAAATAGTAGGTAAGTTAGCGAGAGACTTTGTTAAGGAGATGGCTATGTAGCTTAGACTTGAAAATGGCAAGTGACTTTCACTATCTAATGTCACGAGGTAGATTATTCCTTTTTATTATAATTATTAGTATTAATTTAATTTGTTTTTTTTTGGTTTGAGGAAGCAGGTAGGACAACAATACGGTGTCAGTAAGAATTTCCAACAACACAATCTTCTTTAGTACGTAGATTTTCTTTTTGCCCGACTCACAGGAGGGAAATTTTTTTCGCGCGTATGTCTGTCCGTTGAAATGAAAAATTTGGTCTTTTACTAATTAAATATGTCATAATAATTTGTCAGACGTGCACCATTATGACAGCATTAAAATAGAGTTGACGATGTGCAAAATAAGAGTACGATAACTTATATCGATTAGGGGTCCTTACACCATGAATATATCATACGTGAATGTACATTGTTAATAAAGAAAGGTACTTACTATTAATAAAATCCACGAAAAGCAACAAAAAAGAAAACATAATAAATACACAATCACCCCTAATTCACGTCTGTTTTTGTGAGGTTGTCTTGGCTGATTGTGACAGTTGTTAACTCTACTATTGTCAAAATGTGTATACCTGTACGGTAGTGCTCTGGTCACTGAAGGGCGAGTTGAAGAAGGTGCATATGGTGTGCATGAGCACGTCGGTAACGTACGCGAGCCAGGCGCGCTGCGTGCTGCTCGCACACGACTTCTGCGGCGAGAACACCTCGTCGCTAGACGTACCTGCACAACAGTCAATTATTAACAATAAGGTAATGTGAGAAAAAGTTGTTTTACGTAAACCTTTTGGCATTTACAAATTTCAGCGTAAGGGTAATGTGTTGTATGCCCTTTATTTACAAACTTTCCATCTTGATTAAATAGAACAAACTATGTTAGAGCGTGCGTTATTATCATATAAGGAGTAATAACCAAGTAATATATGTTACTAAAATTGATAAAGGTATGCTTCGGTAGTTTGCTGAAGATAGAAACAATACTAATGCGGTCACAATGTGTGATGAATAATGGCACAATCAAGTAAGCCACAAGCAAAGAAATTTTGCAGACTATTCTTTGGAGCCTTATATAAGTCAACATCTAAGGAGTAGCTTTCATTATTCTAAAATCGTACTTTTAAATCACACTTATGAATTTTTCCAAGACTGTAATGTACTGTTAGAATATAAGTTACTTGGCATGGCGTAGGCGGCGGCGTCGCTGTGCAGTATGGCCTGCATGTCCTGCAGAAAGGAGCGCTCGAACAGGTCCCACATGTAGTTGCTGGAGTAGATCTCCTTCATCTCCACCTCCGTGTCGATATAGCAGTGATTCAGGAAGCCAACATACGCTTCCTTCACCTGGATTAAAATTAAAGCAAAATTTTACCAATTTGATGCCATGAATAAAAAAGATATTGGGACAAATGACCATTTTTTAGGGAACAAGGTGGCGAACTCCGTAGCGAGTGACTCCCCATAGGAATCTTCAATTTGGATTGTAGGGAAAGGGATAAACAGAAAAAGGTTATTTACCTTTCTTATCCATCCCCTACCCCGTTAAATCCTCTTTCCCTCCCACCTTTTTGTTATTAGTAGGTGGAGGAGGAGTGGGATTAGTTTTAACGTGTTTGTCACGTACACTTTACACACTGACCTCCGGTATGCAGTCCGGGTGCGTGATGGTGGCGACGATATCGTCGAGTGGCAACAAACTGTGGCACTTGATCTCCGTGTACACGTTCTTGCCGAGCGTGCAGCACGTCAGCAGTTTCACCAGCTGGATGTGGTACCTGGCGCATACACATTACATACAAAGTTATAGCTGATAACAAATCCAACATTCGTTTCTTTCAGTCCCATATGTATTCATTTATCGATTAGAGAAATCTTTTTAACACTCTAAAAAGTTCTGTCGTGCCCATGAAGCCACTACTTACTTTTGAATAACTAATTTTGTATTAGTAATAAGACTAAACCTGACGCTTCCATTATAAGTCTGTCTAACAACAAACTTTATTCGATTTTAAGCAACCTTTAGAAGTGTTTTACCTTAAGGCTTCAGGCATCTCGTTAGTCTGCTTGTACTGCCGCATCATCTGTATGAAGTAGTTGAAGGAGACCTTGTCGTTGTAAAACACAAGCACGTCTTCGCCTGCATTCACCATCTGAAAGTGAAAAAACATAAATCAAGGTTATGTCAATGACGGTTTTCGGTCGGTTATGTCTTAAAACACTGTGCAAATACCGCATTACAAGGTTAGGTATGTATGTACCTCCTGCATGACGAGGTCCTGGCTGCGGCGTATGTGCTGACCCGCAGCGCGCACGATGGTGCGCAAGAAGTGCAGATAGGCGGGGCGGCGGCCGCGCGTCTCGATGCAGTGCACGAAGTGCGCCGCGACCTTGTCGTTACCCTCGTGCGCGCACAGCGCAGGGTTCTCTTCGAAAATGGCGCACACTGTTTGAGCTTCGCGGATCTATAGATGATAGAGAGTGGTATGAGTTGGCGGTTCATGTATTGATTAGAAACTATCGCTACCCATAGATATCCAAAACCAATTAATGCATTATCGTGTTGAATAAAATAATAAGATTTTCATACCCCGGCGTTGAGGAAGAGATCTAGATGCTTATGCAGGATGGCCTGGTTCTGCTGGTTGCCATAGCAGAACCGCTGCAGGAACTCGTGCGCCAGCGCCAGCAGCTCGTCCATGGCCGCGTCGTCTTCATCATGAGGCACCTGCAAGGATAATAAGGTGTGTCCCCCTTAAGTGTTGTCCACTTACATATGTACACATTTTATGATCGTCAAGATACAGTATAACAATCAGGTACCTGCAGGAGGTCGAGTACAATGTTGTGCACGCCAATGTTGCGCAGCAGACGCTGCTCGTGCCGGCGTGGCTTGCCCGTGTCGCCACCTCCGCTGTTACCCTGCGTGCAGTACTTTATCATGCGCTGCAGGATCTGTAAAACGAAACATTGATCCATATGCGAGTCACATCCATAAAGAAAACATGAATGTGTTGGCAGAATTAAAAAGTTTGTCCTTTGTTCTTGTGAATGGTATTTTTATAGCATAAGGCAATGGTATTTTTATAACAAACGGCGGTTTACCGACGCCCATGAACATCCTGCACCAGAGGAAATGCAGACGAATTGCTAGCCTTTAAGAAAAGAGATATGCTCGCTTCTAGTAATCGCCAATTGATGTTTTTAAAAGCTATATTCACCTCTTTGATCTTCTCATATTCCTGCATGTGGTCGTACTTGGTGGCGCGCGAGGTGTCGAGCACGTTGTCCAGCGACGCATTGCGCTCTAACACCGCGCCGCCAGGACCCACGGTCCCTTTCATTTCTGCAATCAGGTAATCACACAGATCAACAGTGGTAGAGCCCGCAACAACAACATCTGTTGCACGAGTAGGCCGGCTCAAACGGTGAAATACCACCACCTCACAAAATACTGAAGTAGAAGTATTTCTGCATTTAGTCTGATGAGTGATGCGCTTCCTATCCTTTTCTAATAAGAAAAGGTTGGGAAAGGGAAGAGGATTTTACAGAGAGGGTTGGATATAAATAGAAGTATCCTTTTTTCTGTCCATTATTGGCAAATCATTAGCTTGTTACAGATGCCTATAGGTAACGGTGACATATTACCCAGTAGGCTTCCTAGTTTGCCACCTTTAAAAAATCCTTATAACGAGTTCGAATGTTTCAGAAACTCAAAACATTGTTCTTAATTGTATATTGAAGTATAGTATAGTCGACTGACCAGTATGATCGTCGAGTGCGCCGGCGCGGCCCTTGTTGAACACCCAGAGCTCGGACTTCTCGACGCTCTGCCGCAACACGTCCAGGTCCGCCTTGATCTGCTTGTACGATTCCACGTCCGCGTCCGACACCAGAAGTTGGACCTATAAAAGTAGATCCATGTTTTACTACAACGAAAACTACCCTCCTTTTTCCTACCCAAAGGCCAGCAACGTATCCACGACAGTCTTCTGATTATTGAAAATACTGATAGGGTTACACATCTGGCATCCACTTGCTCATTTGAAGCAATCCACTATGAAATGGTATTTGTTATCCGACTGATAAAGAATGAGGGAAGATTTTCACGCGTATATACCCCTGTAACCCCTGTCATAGGTAATGTGATGTGATTTAAATAAACTATTATTTCGCATACCTATTTGACAGGTTACCGCTGTAGGTAACCATTCATGGGGGAGGCCTACATTTAAAAGGAGATGTCTTGATTGAAACGATGTACGATGGTTACCTGTTTGAATGCAGCGAGCACCTCCTGCCTCTGGCTGAAGTGTCGGAAAAGCAGCGCGAGCGCGCCGGACACGAGCGCCGCGGACGCGCCCTGCGAGCACAGCTGCAGCAACACGCGGAGTACCATCCGTCCGCCGCACTCGTCCAGATCCAGACCGTCCCTGGATTTGAGCCTTATTGTAATATGCGTAGTGCCTATATTAGTACGAGTATGGTCTGTCTATTTTGTCAATGTATGAGGAAAATATAATGATAGTATCTGTGTATTGTGTATGAACGATTTGTTATTTTTAATGGTTATATAGATACTAAATATTTTTCATATAGTTTAATTAATAATTCACATCAATTAACATTCCTATATGTATGAGTTTTGAATAATAAGGACCTCTTTCACCGCCTACAAGTAAACCACCGAGTAGTTACTTTGTAATTAAAACTAATTGGACAAGGAGGCGTTTAAAGACGTCCATTTTTTCACCGGACGACGGACCGTCAATGATAGCGGTGCGTTCAGCGTGAATTGGTCGCCGGGCCGGGCTTTCAAAAACATGGTCCGATGTCCAGCGAAAAAACAGTACTCCATGCTGTTCGAACGGCCCGCTGCCTGCCTGACGCCAACACGCTAGTTTAACCCTTGGTTAGAGCTACTCGTACGCAGTGAAATTGGTTTGAGCAATTACCGGTGACTTTAACCGGTGAGTAGCCAACTTGGCACTTTACTTGAAGGTCGTGAAACAGGCCTTAAGCTTCGTTTAAAATGTAAGAAAATATATAAAAAAATTGATTTACATTTCATATATAATTTCTTTTTGGTATGCACTTTTCGGTTAATCTGTTGTCTCATTTGATAACGTATATGTTATGTATAATTATCGAGGACAGGAAATTAATTATTTTTCAGTGGCATGTTTTAAAGCAATTTTGTATAACAAAATAGACAGACCTTTATAAAAACAAAAATAGCAAACATTAAAAAGCTTAATGTGAACTAAAATAGTACGGTAAGCAAAACGTGAAACAAAACGACGGGCGTGCAGACACCACTTTAACAATTCCTACAAACTCCAACACACAGACACCTAGTGTACGAACATGCGCACGCGCACGTCAACGTATACACACAAATACACACGTACCGATGACAAATTTTACACACAATGTCTATAACAAGTAATTTAAATTCTAACACTCGGACATGTTTTTGAGCAAGTCACCACACTTTTGTTAGGATGCTTTGTTGTTAGGGTATAAAGCTTTGTCAAATTAGTTAAGATATAGTTGAAATATGTCAGTGCGAAGGCCCATGCTGTTATGCGCTAGCTAGGCACTCGGATCATGCATTTTATATGTTGGTCTTACTAACAAATCTACATTTTTTGGTAGGCAGTTGTCAGGTACAGTCTGTATCGCTCTGGAAATATAAGATAAAATTCAGAAAGGCAATAGATAGAAATTATAAGAGAAGGCCCGCCACCAAGCGCCCATTTCGTGTACCAACACCATATAATGACCACAAAGCCCAAGGTTAGGCATGTCTTAAGAAATATATCGTAACTTTAGAGGCATTGGGTTCAGTTTATGACTTTTAACTTATTAAAAATAATTTTTAAATATAAAACAGACACGAGCCACAGACTAGATTGGAATGGCGACAACTAGTCCAATGTACTGTTCTGTTTTTATGAAATTAACAATCATATCCAGGTAGTGTAAGCAAATTTAATATAGTATAAGACACGGCATAAGATAATTCATACCCTCAGCTCTTCCTGGACCCATCAGGATCTGGATTATACATAATATTTACATTGATAATCTCGGCAAATAACTTGTGATTTATCAATGTACATATTATCTAACATATAACCTAGGTTTTGATCACATTACAAATGATGGTATCAATTTCTTATGCCGTTTCTTAGACCAATACGAAGTATGAACTATTGTAACATTTTGACTACTAATTCGGCATATTATTTTTTCTCAATAAATTATATTCTAATTCAATTGTTCAAATGAAATGGTTTAACATATCGTTAAATAAAGTTTCTACAAGAAAGTAATCTAAAACTACTTCAAACCATGTATTAAGAATAAACTATTATTTGTATTCAGATTGGAGCAGAAATAAGGACGACTTGTTATATTTAGGCGAATACTAATTAAACAAATACAGATTTTCTTTGTTTATTTTACTTTTATGTTTCCAACGTTTCGAGTACTTTACAGCACTCATGGTTCGGACTGAGGCGTTTGACGTCCCAATATCAAAGTTACTGGCGAAGTACTCTTATTTTCAATTATTATTTTTGCTCCAACCTTTACAGAATGACTTCAAGAATTTGAGTGCTGCAAAGTACTCGAAATGTCAGGTACATAAATAAATAAGCACGATAAAATATATAAGATATGTTTAATTTCAATAAAGAAGTTGTAATAAT